>JADOBS010300465.1:0-10747 GCA_015708375.1 Cydonia oblonga | reverse complement strand
TGGTTTTGTTGAAATTCCTGCATGGCTTCATTCTCTTAGTCTTGTGCATGATGAACACATGTCCAGAATCTGCAGCATTTCCTAGCCCTACCCTGCTTGGAAACGAATCTGATCGCTTGGCTTTGCTAGACTTCAAGAAAAGAATAACTGGAGATCCCCTCAGTGTCATGAGCTCGTGGAATCATTCCATCCACTTCTGCAGTTGGGTAGGCATTACATGCCACCGTGCCACCCAAAGAGTCTTGATTGTGGACCTGGAAGATAAAAAATTGGTAGGCTCCATTCCACCCTCCATTGGGAATCTTACTTGTCTAATTGAAATAAGCTTGGGAATCAACAAATTTCATGGTGAAATTCCTCAAGAACTGGGTCGTCTACGTACCCTGGAAAATCTCAACCTGTCTTCCAATTCTTTAGGCGGGAAAATTCCAACTAATATGTCCCACTGTACACAACTAAGAGTTTTCGATCTTGATTCGAATAAGATTATTGGGTCGATTCCACACCAACTCAGTTCATGGTTGAGTTTAACTGTTCTACATCTTAGAAGTAATAATTTCAGTGGAACCATCCCAGGTTGGATAGGAAACTTTTCTTCTTTGAGGATTGTTCATCTTGGCAGCAACAATTTTCAAGGAAGCATACCAAATGAGCTCGGGCATATAACAACCTTGAAGATATTCGCAGTTGAGGACAATAATTTGTCTGGTATGCTCCCTTCTTCAATTTATAATATTTCTTCCATATACCAGTTCACTGTTGCTCAAAACCAAGTACATGGAGAGCTACCACCAAATCTTGGCATCTTGCTTCCTAATCTCGTAGTATTTTTATGTGATATAAACAATTTCACAGGAAATATTCCTGTATCATTGTCAAATGCTTCCAGACTTCAGAGGATTGATTTTGCTGCAAATGACTTCACGGGGACAATCCCTGGAGAAAGTCTCGGAAGCTTGCAAAGCTTAATTTGGCTAAACTTTTTTGACAATCGACTGGGAAATGGAAAACTTGGTGATATGAGTTTTCTCAATTTCTTGACTAATTGTTCTAGTCTTCAAGTACTGGATCTCAGCTATAATCGTTTTGGGGGAGAAATCCCGAGATCCATAGCCAATCTTTCGACCCAACTACAAGTTCTTTATCTAGGGTATAATTTGTTACATGGAAGCCTCCCAAACGGCATTGGAAATCTTATAAACCTTAACGATCTAGAGATGTTTAATAACTATTTGGCGGGTGTTGTCCCTGAAGAAATTGGGAAGCTCGAGAAGATGGAGGTACTAGATTTGCATGCTAACAAATTTTCTGGGCCAATTCCATCTTCCCTTGGTAATATAACTTCATTGATAGGGCTCGACATGGACGAAAACAGTTTTGAGGGAAGTATACCTCCAAGTCTTGGAAACTGCCAGAACCTGTTACAACTTTATCTTTCTAATAACAATCTAACGGGCAGCATACCTCAAAAGCTTATGGAGCTTTCAACCCTTTCAATTAGTTTGGACCTGTCTGAAAATTATTTGACTGGTTCACTGGCAAGTAATGTGGGTGATCTGGTGCATCTCACACTGCTAAATGTATCAAACAACAAGTTATCAGGTGAAATCCCCAGCACCATCGGCAGTTGTACTAGTTTGGGGGGCTTGTACTTGGATGACAACAAATTTGAAGGAACAATTCCTCGGTCTCTTAAAGATTTAAAGGGCTTGGAAGAACTTGACATTTCAAGCAATAACTTATCCGGGCAGATTCCTGAATTCATAGGCAAGCTTGGAGCACTTAAGTATCTCAATCTTTCGTGTAATGATTTTGAAGGTGAGTTGCCTAAAGAAGGAATTTTTTCAAATGTCAGTGGTGTCTCAGTTCTTGGAAATCATAGGCTCTGTGGTGGCATCCCACAATTACATCTACCTGCATGCCCCAAAAACAAACACCATTCATCTCGAGGACTACTTTCCCCAAAAGTAGTCATCCCTATATCTTGTGCACTTGCATTCATAATTGCTCTATCATGCTTCTTCGGTGCTCGTTCAATGCTGAAAAAGTCAAGAGATGGACTTGTAACTTCACGTTCTTATAAGGATTGGAAATTAGGTGTTTCCTACTCACAGCTTGTTGAATCGACTAACGGTTTCTCTGTGGATAATTTGATTGGTTCAGGAAGTTTTGGTTCTGTTTATAAAGGGGTAATTCCTAGCAATGGAACGGTAGTTGCTGTTAAGGTATTAAACCTTCAACAACAAGGAGCGTCCAAGAGTTTCAATGATGAATGCAAAGCTTTAAGAAGTGTCAGGCACCGAAATATTCTCAAGATCATAACTGCATGCTTGAGCATTGATAATCATGGTAGAGACTTCAAAAGTCTAGTCTTCGAGTTCATGCCAAATGGAAGTCTTGACTCGTGGTTGCATCCTAGAGATGAGGAGCAATCTCTAAAAAAGAGATTGAATTTTATGCAGAGATTGAACATAGCCATTGACGTTGCTTCTGCGTTAGATTATCTCCACAACCATTGTGAAACGTCCATTGTTCATTGTGATCTAAAGCCAAGCAATGTACTTCTTGATGAAGACATGGTAGCCCATGTTGGGGACTTTGGTTTAGCAAGGTTCCTCTTGGAAGCATCAAATGATCTTTCCCTCAGTCAAACAATGTCATTGCAACTAAAGGGTTCTGTCGGTTACATTCCTCCAGGTATGAGATTCCATCATTCTAATTTCTTTTTTCGGTTCTTATCAACTTATTACTAAAAATCAACTAATTAAATTCTATTTATTAAAGATATACCATTGACTAGTTTTCCTGGAAACAAGTAACATTAATCTGAAATAAGATATCAATTTTAATAGTCAATTGCATGTGACATCTTATTGTCTATATGTATGTCACGGCAGAGTACGGCATGGGAGGCCAAGTTTCCATTCTGGGAGATGTTTACAGCTACGGGATACTCTTGCTAGAAATATTCACAGGAAAAACACCTACTGATGACATGTTCATTGAAGGTCTAAGCATTTACAAATTTGCTGCCATGGCTTTGCCCGACCATGTCATGGACGTTGTTGACCCTTCATTGCTTCTCGATCTCAAAGCTGATGGTAGTGTTAACGATGAGAGATACGAAAGGACTGCGCTGCCCAGACGTGACAATCGCAGAGTGGTGAAAGCAAAAAAGGTAGAGGAATGCTTGTTTGATGTGATGCAAATAGGACTCTCCTGCTGTGCAGTATCACCAACGGAGCGGATGCTTCTGAATATGGTTGTCAGAAAAATGAGTGCAATTAGAGACTCGTACCTCAAAGTTCAAGAAGGCTAAAGAAGGACAAAGATATGCTGCTTTCGGTTTTTCTTTTCTTGTTTTCCTCTACTTTTCCTACCATCGCTTTGAACCTTGCCTCTTTTATGTTAGCGGTTGTTTTAAATGGACGAAGTTTTCATTTGTATGACTTGAAGCTTTCAAATTCTTTTGTGTGGAGCTATTTGTAGTTGTCTTGGTTATGTCAATCATGTTTAGAATTTGATAAACTCAATGCTTAAGCAGTTTAGAACATTTGAGTCTCATATTTCTTCCCAGATGGTTGCATGTGCTACACAAGTTTTGATGGATTTTTTTTTTTTTGGTAGCATGTGGGTTATGGTTGTGATGAATGATGAAAGATTGCTTCAAGGCATGTATAAATATGATGTCTTTCATATTCTATTAGCCCCCACATACAAAGTGAAAAAGGGATATGAGAATAAGCCTTGTGGATATAGTTAAGCCCGACTTTACGCCTATTGTTTGTCAAAGTTTTGCACACTTCTAAAACAAAGCCCAAACACTCAAAGATATAGACAATAATGTTCAAGATTTAACTAGAAACTAATACTGCAGATTTAGTTTTTAGGCTTTCATTATGTCAAATAATAGGAGTATAAAGATAATTATCCCTTTTTTTTTCTTCTCTCTAATATCACTTATATGAATTTCTATGTTGTGCAGCGTTCTCTCTAAAACATTTGCTTGAGTTGACTTTATAGGCAAATGAATAAGCTAGTATGACTCAAACACGCATTATTCCATTCTTTTATGTTTTCCGCGAATAAATTTAATATTATTATATCAGGTCACTTCCCTTTACAACATAAAATTGATAAATAAGAAAAACCAATTTTATTGTATGAATTTTTTTTTAAAACAAACGATATTATCAATAGAGAAGTGGGTTAAGTCTCACATTAGACTAGCAATAAGGTGGTTCAAATTCGCTTTTGACGAGAGTTAAACTTAAAACTCTCCACTTACAGTTGATGATGAATACTATTAGACCATAATACTAAGCGACAATTTTTAATTGAAACTTAAAAAGTATAAAAAAATAATTAAAAAAAACATTACCCCAATCGTGCGGATTCCCTCTTACTGTAGCATCCCTTCATCCGAAATAAAAATAAAAAACATTATCCCTTCACGGTAATGTGGTCGCGTAGGGACAAGAATGCATGTGGAGAAGAGGAGCCAACCTTGATGGAGATGTTGCTAATTTTATTGAAACTGAGCAGTTGGTGGAGATTGAAGGTTTCCAGTCCTCATTATTGCAGGTAATTCTCATATGAAGGTTCAGAAAAGAAATGTGTGTTGAGGTATTATTGTATCGGAATATTTTTAGTTCCTATTATGTTTCTTTGCCTAAATAGGACATTAGCTTATATCATGGTGTCATTGTACACGTGATCAACTAAGTTGGCCGAGGATTAAACATCTGAGAAAAGTATATTCTGTTGAGAATGAATCCCATATTGACGGAAGGAGGGACCTTGCATGAGCTTATAAGTAAATTGGGCTAATCCCCATATTGCCAATTGGTTTTATAGTGGAACCTCAACTTTCTTCGCATCTCCTCGTTGATGTGAGAAATATCATAATTGTAGAACTTTGTCATTCTTTTCTGAGGTTTATGGACTGCCCCTCACATAGATGAAACTTTTGTACAATTTAGGAAGGATAGATTGGTTTTGCCAACTTTTATACATTTAGAGAACTTTTTCAATACTATACTTTCTAAATATGCAGACACTGTTTCACTATTAACCCTTAAGACTGATAGTAGATTGGAAGTTTTGTCATAACTTAATACATGAAGATTTATTTATCTATTCCTTTTTTTCCGAATAAAAACCCACCATAATACTTTTGATATGTTTTTCAGATTCGAGGTTCAATTCCGCTTCTTTGGGAGCAAATTGTTGACTTGAGCTATAAACCACAACTTAGGATTATTACTCATGAGCAGACGGTAATTTGTTGCAAGAGATGCAAATCCATCCGTTTTTACCCTTTTCTAGCTTCATGGTACAATTCTTGTTAGAGTAGTGTTCTGAATTTTCCCAATCTACTTACAGTCAAATGTTGTGGAGCGCCATTTTTTTTATCTTTGCCAAAGGTATGGAGAGACAATGGCAATAGACCTAACTGATAAAGTAAGTGTTTCTTGTCTTTTACATTTTACTTTGAATTTGACAATCCTTGCACACTGGTTCACCTTTACGTTAAGCTGAAAAGTTTGCAATATTTTTCCTTCAAATTGTGTTTGTACGACACGCTCACCTTTTTGTGGCTCTGGGATTCGCTAAATAAGCAATGATGTCTATAATCTTCCCAGCTGATTGCTTGTGCTACACAAGTTTTACTGTTTTTTTAATTGTATGCAAAGTATATGTTGTTTCATATATTTCCAGTTGTTATAAGTTTTCCATTTACTGTTATTTGAAGCATGGTGATGAAGGTCAACTAAGCACGGCATTTTCTGCTGAAATGCAAAATCTACCAAACGTGAGGTGACAATTTGCATACTTATGTATGCAACTATGTTGGCTCCCAACTGAATCATTTTCCCACCTCAAGTAGATTCCTTTTTTTTTTGAGGTTGCTTGTAATGAATCAGTTCTATTGGTTGGCATTGGGAACAATGTCAGAAATGAGATTTTGTTCTCAACTTACTAGTGTTTTTGCTGCAGATACGTTTCATTTGATTTTCATCATGTATGTGGTAACTCAAACTTTGAAAACCTAAAGGTTCTATACGAGCAGATCTCAGAGCAATTTGAAAAGCAAGGGTAATGAAAGCGTAATATCTGACTGAATTAAGTATGCCAAAATCCAGGTATGCTGGCTATATGTAATACTGTTTTTAATCAAAACTGTTCCAGCTGAGCAGGTACTTCCTCGTAGATGCGAAAGGCAATATACTGGAGGAGCAGAAAGGGATTGTCAGATTAAACTGCATTGATTGCCTTGATAGAACAAATGTTACTCAGGTTTCTTAGAAAATTATCTAGTGTGATTGAGTAAACTGAGATTTAACATTAAATTGTTTACTGCTTCTTTATTTTGTAGAGTTACTTGGCTCAGAAGTCTTTTGATGCACAGTTGCAGAGGACTGGAGTGCTGGATTCTTTTGAAAGCATTTCTATGTTATGATAATCTTATGCAATCCAAAAAAATCGAAATCGCTCTGAATTTACTCCAAATTTAACATGATTTCATCTATCTCGATCGTTGTTAACTTTGCAAACTCTGACTAGAAATAAATATATAAAAGCAGTATGAGAAAATATGTCCTGTCGCCGGTTGTTCTCTCATGTAAAACCAATTTCATGGTGAAATTCCTCAAGAACTGGGTCGTCTACGTACCCTGGAAAGTCTCAACCTGTCTTCCAATTCTTTAGGCGGGAAAATTCCAACTAATATGTCCCACTGTACACAACTAAGTGTTTTTGATCTTGGTTCCAATAAGATTATTGGGTCGATTCCACACCAACTCAGTTCGTGGTTGAGTTTAACTGTTCTACATCTTGCACGTAATAATCTCCATGGAACCATCCCAGGTTGGATTGGAAACTTTTCTTCTTTGAGGAGTCCTAGACTTGGCCGCAACAATTTTCAAGGAAGCATACCAAATGACCTCCGGCATATAACAACCTTGGAGATATTCTCAGTTGGGCAAAATAATTTGTCTGGTATGCTCCCTTCTTCAATTTATAATATTTCTTCCATATACATTTTCAGTGTTGCTGGAAACCAAGTGCATGGAGAGCTACCACCAAATCTCGTAGAATTTTACTGTGGTCTGAACAGTTTCACAGGAAATATTCCTGTATCATTGTCAAATGCATCTAGACTTCAGGTGATTGATTTTGCTGTAAACGACTTCACCGGAACAGTCCCTGGAGAAAGTCTTGGAAGCTTGCGAAGCTTAATTTGGCTAAACTTCGCAGACAATCGACTGGGAAATGGAAAACTTGGTGATATGAGTTTTCTCAATTTATTGACTAATTGTACTATTCTTCAAGATCTAGGTCCTAGTTATAATCATTTTGGAGGAGAAATCCCGAGATCCATAGCCAACCTTTCGACCCAATTACGAAAGCTTTATCTAGGGGCTAATTTGTTACATGGAAGCCTCCCAAGCGGCATTGGAAATCTTATAAACCTTGCCGCTCCAGATGCGTCTTATAACCATTTGGCAGGGGTTGTCCCTTGAGAAATTGGGAAGCTCGAGAACATATGGTTACTGTATTTGGATACTAACAAATTTTCCGGGCCAATTCCATCTTCCCTTGGTAATATGACTTCATTGACAGAGCTCAGTATGGAGAATAACAGTTTCGAGGGAAGTATACCTCCAAGTCTTGGAAACTGCCAAAACCTGTTATTACTTTCACTTCATAATAACAATCTAACGGGCAGCATACCTAAAAAGCTTATGGAGCTTTCAACCCTTTCAATTTCTTTGGACCTGTCTAATAATCATTTCACTGGTTCACTGCCAAGTCAAGTGGGTGATTTGGTGCATCTCACACGGCTAGATATATCAAACAACAAGTTATCAGGTGATATCCCCAGAACCCTCAGTAGTTGCGCTAGTTTGGAGCGCTTATACTTGGACGACAACAAATTTGAAGGAACAATTCCTCAGTCTCTGAAAGATTTAAAGGGCTTGGAAGAACTTGACATTTCAAGCAATAACTTATCCGGGCAGATTCCTGAATTCATAGGCAAGCTTGGAGCACTTAAGTATCTTAATCTTTCGTGTAATGATTTTGAAGGTGAGTTGCCTAAAGAAGGAATTTTTTCAAATGTCAGTGGTGTCTCAGTTCTTGGAAATCATAGGCTCTGTGATGGCATCCCACAATTACATCTACCTGCATGCCCCAAAAACCAACACCATTAATCTCGAGGACTACTTTCCCCAAAAGTAGTCATCCTTATATCTTGTGCACTTGCATTCATAATTGCTCTATCATGCTTCTTCGGTGCTCGTTTAATGTTGAAAAAGTCAAGAGATGGACTTGTAACTTCACGTTCTTATAAGGATTGGAAATTAGGTGTTTCCTACTCACAGCTTGTTGAATCGACTAACAATTTCTCTGTGGATAATTTGATTGGTTTGGGAAGTTTTGGTTCTATTTATAAAGGGGTAATTCCTAGCGATGGAACGGTAGTTGCTGTTAAGGTATTAAACCTTCAACAACAAGGAGCGTCCAAGAGTTTCAATGATGAATGCAAAGCTTTAAGAAGTGTTAGGCACCGAAATCTTGTCAAGATCATAACTGCATGCTCAAGCATCGATAATCATGGTAGAGACTTCAAAAGTCTAGTCTTCGAGTTCATGCCAAATGGAAGTCTTGACTCGTGGTTGCATCCTAGAGATGAGGAGCAATCACTAAGTAAGAGATTGAATTTTATGCAAAGATTGAACATAGCCATTGATGTTGCTTATGCGTTAGATTATCTCCACAACCATTGTGAAATGTCCATTGTTCATTGTGATCTAAAGCCGAGCAATGTACTTCTTGATGAAGACATGGTAGCGCATGTTGGGGACTTTGGTTTAGCAAGGTTCCTCTTGGAAGCATCAAATGATCCTTCCCTCAATCAAACAATGTCATCGTAACTAAAGGGTTTTGTAGGTTACATTCCTTCCATCATTCTAATTTCATTTTTTGGTTCTTAATTATTAACTTATTACTAAAAACCAACTAATTAAATTCTATTTATTAAAGATATATTATTGACTCGTTTTCCTGGAAACAAGTAACATTAATATGAAATACGATATCAATTTTAATAGTCAATTGCATGTCACATATTATTGTCTATATGTATGTCACGGCAGAGTACGGCATGGGAGGCCAAGTTTCCATATTGGGAGATGTTTACAGCTACGGGATACTCTTGCTAGAAATGTTCACAGGAAAAACACTCGCTGATGACATGTTCATCAAAGGTCTAAGCATTCAAATTCACAGCCATGGCTTTGCCCGACCATGTAATGGACGTTGTTGACCCTTCATTGCTCCTCGACCTCGAAGCTGATGGTAGTGTTAACGATGATAAATATAAAAGGACTGCACTGCCCAAACATAACAATCGCAGAGTGGTGAAAGCAAAAGAGGTAGAGGAATGCTTTTTTGCTGTGATGCATATAGGACTCTCCTGTTGTGCAGTATCACCAAGGGAGCGAATGCTTCTGAATATGGTTGTCGGAAAAATGAGTGCAATTAGAGACTCGTACCTCAAAGTTCAAGAAGGCTAAAGAAGGAAACAGATATGTTGCTTATGGTTTTTCTTTTCTTGTTTTTCTCTACTTTTCCTGTCATCGCAAACCTTGCCTCTTTTATGTTAGTTGTTGTTTTAAACGGACAAAGTTTTCATTTATATGATTTGAAGCTTTCAAATTCTTATTTGTGTGGAGCTATTTGTAATTGTCTTGGTTATGTCAATCCCGTTTAGAATCTGATAAACTCAATGCTTAAGCAGTTTAGAATATATATATATATATATATATATATGTCTCATATTTCTTCCCAGATGGTTGCATGTGCTACACAAGTTTTGTTGGATTTATTTATTTATTTATTTATTTTTGTAGCATGTGGGTTATGGTTGTGACGAATGATGAAAGATTGCTTCAAGGCACGTATAAATATGATGTCTTTCATACTCTATTTGCCCCCACATACATGTGCAAAAGAGATATGCGAATAAGCCTTGTGGATACAGTTAAGCCCAAAGTTACGTCTATTATTTGTCAAAGTTTTGCACACTCCTAAAACAAAGCCCCAATATTTAAAGAGATATACAAGAATGGTCATGATTTAACTAGAAACTAATACTGCAGATTTAGTTTTTAGGCAAAGATAATTCTCACTTTTTTTCTTCTCTCTAGCCTTGATATCGCTTACATGAATTTCTATGTTGTGCTGTGTTCTCTCTGAAACATTTGCTTGAGTTGATTTTATAGGCAAATGAATAAGCTAGTATGACTCAAAAACCCATTATCCATTCTTTTATGTTTTCCACGAATAAATTTAATATTATTATATCATGTCATTCCCTTTTACAATGTAAAATTGATAAATAAGAAAAACAAAGTTTGTTGTATGAATTTTTTAAAACAAATGATATTATCGATGGAGAAGTAGGCAAAGTCTCACTTTAGACTAGCAATAATGTGGTTCATATTCGTATTTGGTGAGAGTCAAATCTAAGACATCTCCATTTACAGCAGATGATGAATATTATTATATCATAGGGGTTTTTGAACATTAGTCCTTGCAAAAGATTAAAATTTAAAAAAAAAAAACCTTGTGCTAGATTACATATTCAATTTAATCCCTTGAATGTACTTTTATCAAAATTTACATTCAATTTTTGTTATTTAATGTGTATTTTTATTTAATCTCTCCACATTAAATTTTA
>JADOBS010300464.1:0-10747 GCA_015708375.1 Cydonia oblonga | reverse complement strand
TATATATATATATATATATATTTAGGGTTCATTGGGTTGTTTTAATTTGTTTATTTATGTAAACATTGCATGTTTTTGTGGCCAGATTGTTAGAGCAGTGATTGAAGTGATGATGGTTGAGCAACCTGTGTCTTCCAATGTGATATGCAGTGGTTATGATAAGGTAAATTCTCCTCCTTTTTTCTACCATTTTATTTTAATTATTTGGAATGCAATTATACACTCAGTAAAAAAAATGTACTTGTTGATTTGTATATATATTGGCAGTCTAATCAGTCAAGCGGCATTGTGGAGCTTCTAACTTCGTCTGCTTGGTGTCTTCTCTTAGAAAGGGTATGATAGTGTAACCACTTTGATTATTTGCGATTAATGATGTATGGGAAGTTTATGTATGGATTCTAAAATTAATCAAGGGTAAGACTTTTGCGTGACAGGTTGGGGATGGCGTTATGGTTTATTTACTAAGGAATGCATCGATATTTTTGCCACTTCTGCGTACGAACCACCAGCAGGTCACAGGTCCACCAATCAGTAAGTTGTGTCCGAAGAAGTTGAAGCGTGCGCCGCAGCCACAGTGGCAACAGTCATTGCCTGAGTCGTATGGTAATCATTAGCTTCTATTGTAATGTACTATGTTGGGAAATACTGAAAAATGTGACCTAGCTTCGATTATCTGGAGATAAGTATAGTTCATGTGCGTACAGTTATCCCTTGTATTTAGATGAAAGTACAATCAAATTTGTGCAGCATGTCATTGGTTTTGAGCTTTCATGCGTGTTAGTTTCTTATTTCTTGGTCTGCTCATGATATTGAAGTACAAATCAATTGGTTAGTAGACATCTTAAACAGCTAGCTCAAGAATGAATTAATACTACAACTCTAGACACACAGACGTGAATAATGACTAAGATATTAAATAAATTTCTTATCTTTCAGCATGTCACTATGTGATCACAGAGCTTAGTTATCCCTCAATGTAATTTAGGGCATTTACAATGCCTGATCTCTCTTGGTATGTTTGGGCTCAGAGTGTTTCCTTGTGCATGTTGATTTTTAATGTGTTGGAATGGAGTCACTTGTTTCATGTAATCTCTCCTTGTCTCTGATTGTTTTGCTTGTTCATCTCTAATGCCACCCCTTAAAAGGGGTGATAAAATGCCATAGCTTGGTGATTGGATTTACAATTTTATCTCAGGACCCCCGAAAAAGAGGGAAAGAGAAGATAATGTACGCTTATTGTTGAAGAGACAGCACCTTAGTTCTTTTAGCGGTGATAAAACCGTTGGTTCTGCTGCCTGCAGTGGCTGCTGCAGTGTTAGTAAGGATAAGCATAGTCATAATGGAACCACCACGTTTACCAACAGTTATGAAGGTGATTTAAATAAGGAACTGGAACAGGGTTCCCAAAGGCATAAAAAGCGTGCAAGACCATTTAGTTGGCAGCGCCGCAAGAAGCGTAGGCTATTACCTTCTCAAGAAACCAGCTTTCAGGATCCTTCTAAAACAATCATCGGTGATAAAGAAAGCTTATCTAGCAGGCTTTCATATTGCTCAGTTCATCATCATAAAAAGGTTCATGGGTAAACCTCTCAGTTTTCTCATTCAGACTTTGTCTAAAATGTTGGAATCCCCCCTTCCCCATTATCGTTCAATAAAAAATGAAAGGTCCAAAATGTTGAAGAGGCTTATAAGCTTTATCAAATTTCTTTTCTTGTTATTTCCCTTCTCATGTAATTTTCATAGTGGTTTCTTTTTAATTTTTGTTTTCTTTGGCAGTGCTCTTGTTTGGGGTTACGCATTCCGCGAAAGGTTGCCAAAGGGGCTCAAATTGACAGAAAATTCATGTTCTTTAACTTGGAACAGTCTTCATCAGTTTTCCCAAGAAAACGTATCCTTTTGGACTTGTGTGTATACGTATATACATACTGAAATACACAGTTCTGATCTCTTGATTACCATTGTCCAAAAAAATTATGGTGCCCAACTGTTTGATCAAAATCCAATGATATTTTATTGGAATTTGAACACACCAGTGTTGACCTAACAATTGATGACCATGGTCAATGGAGACCACGTGATAAGAAATCTATGTGTATATCTTTGGATTTGCTAATCTTGTCAAGCAGCAATAAATTGTATGAATAGAAATTTGCCTTATCATCTCAGTATATTTTACGAGCGGCAACGGTTTGTGCAGTAATGACTTTCTAATGCTTGATTTCCCTGAAAATGATGATCTCCTATCATGTATGGTGCTGTCTTGTCTTTTTCCTTTTTTTCTGTTACAAGATTTTTCCCGAAGAAACTTAGGGTTTTTCTTTTCTATTTTTTAAATGATAACCAATGTATAACACTTAATGATCTTCAGATGTTCTGAATTCTTTAAAGCCAAATTCTGTTGGTTCAGAATTTCTTGTTAAGAGTATTTTTGGCATATCCGACACAGAAAGTGCTATGTCAAAGATATGTCCTCGTGGAAGTGGTCTTTGTCTCACGGGATCAGCATGCCTGTAAGCTTCTCATTATTCTTGATAATATTTTGGTGGTGTTCTGGAATACTGAATGGTTTTGCTTTTATTTTTATTTTTGATCCTACCTAGTGTGTTTTAGCGTTGGAAGTACAGAGTGGTATCTTACTATCTTTCAACAAGATCTTTTTTATAAGGAATCTGGTTAATAGCCAGCAATAAGTGTAATAAATATTGTTATTAATCCACTAGATTTTTAAGCACGTGGTGTAATATTCATAATCATATGAAAAAAGGTCTTTTTTAGCATTGCTTTAACAAAATGATACCATCGGGGGAAATGAAAGAGTATTTGCTACTTTGTGCTGATAGGTTCTGTACTGGATGGGACCAGACTATGTATAGATATGTTGCCGACAATTATTTGTGTTTTGTATCTAGGAGCACAAAAACTGAAATGTTATGCCAAATGATATGTGGAAATGATTATTTGAATTGCTATGGTCATGATATCTTACATCCTCTTAAAGTTCTTTGTTTATACGTTTTTATTTTTGCATTTCTGCTGTGCGTGTGTGTGTTGTGGAGACTGGGAGTATTTATTAATTGTGCTCAAGTTAGGTCTTTAATCCTTGTCTTCTAGCCATTTTCTTATCTCTGTTTTATGTTGGGTTCCTGTGTGTGCGTGTGTGTTGTGGTCCGTCTATGAACAATAAGTGGTGGCTTATGTTTTTCAGGTACCATTCCCTTGTTAAGTTGCTTAAGACTCTCATACGCAGAGCTCAACATTGCCATAGTTTGAGATTATTGGACAAGCATTGTGGTGTTTCATCTCCAGATGCTACTGATTGTCACTCCGAGGCTATTAAGTCTTATTGCTTGAAAAGTCAGGTGGTTTCGTTTATATGGGCTGTTTGTAGGAGAATCATTCCTTCAGATTTTCTGGGAACTGCTTCTAATTGGAGAATATTGAGGAGAAATATTTCCAAGTTCATACATCTTAGAAGATTTGAAAATTTTTCTTTACGGCAATGTATGCATAAACTGAAAACATCTAGGTTCCCATTTCTATCAAATAAACAGTATTTCTGCAGCATGAATAATGAGGCAGTAAAAGACGTGGGTGGAAAAGGATTAGACATTCATAAAGGATTCCCTAGATTGAATGATGCTGCACATATTGTTAAACAAAAAGTCTTGAAAAGCTGGATTTATTGGTTCTTTTCATCCATAATTATCCCTTTGTTGCAAGCCAACTTCTATGTCACCGAAAGTGAGCACAGGAGGCAAGATGTATATTACTATCACAAGTCAGTTTGGGAGAAGGTGAAGAATAAGACTATCAGATGCATGAAAGATCAGAGATATTATTGCTTGGATGATGCAACAACTAGAAGGATTATAAGAAAAAGATTATTTGGTTTTTCAAAGCTTCGGATTTGTCCAAAAGAGTGTGGAGTGCGGTTGCTAGCAAATTTAAAAGCATCATCAAAAATGCCACGAAGGGAGTTCAGTTTGGCAGAGCAGTCCAGTGGCATAGTAAGAAGGAAAAAAAGTCTTCAGAAAAGGGTCAAATTTGAATATTTCAAGTCTGTCAATAGCGTTCTTCGTGATACGCATGCTGTTCTAAAAGATATACAGTTGAAGGAGCCAGAGAAGTTAGGTTCATCAGTTTTTGATTACAATGATGTCTACCGAAAGTTATGCCCATTTGTGATGGGTTTAAAGAATGGACCAACAATGATGCCTGATGTATTTATTGTTGTTTCTGATGTGTCAAAAGCCTATGATACTGTTGACCAGGATAAGCTGCTTTGTGTGATGAAAGATGCCATAAGAACGGATGAATATTTTCTAAAACATTCTTATGAAGTTCTTTGCACAAAAGAATTTTTATGGGTTCATGAGAATCCTGCATTATTGGATCAACATACCAGCTTGAGGTTTAAATCTTCTGCCTTACACCGATCATTGCAAAGTGTCCTTGTTAATCAGGTATTTTTATATTTTGTGAACTAATTTTGTTTCTGTGGAATATGTTACAATTTTTCCGCTCTTTTCCATGAGTCTGTATTCTGTATTTTATATATTTATGAACTTATTCATCCCGAAGCCATCCATCTTGCTTGTATAAAAGAAAATAAGTTGTTCAATATCAAGGGAAGTAGTATTCAAAACATTGATCGTAAGGTTCTTGGTACTAATTTGTTTCAAATTCAGTAGCTTTTAACTTACCTTGAAGGTCCCATCTATGTTGATCATGGGGCACGGGATGAAAATTTGTGTATTTTCTTAAAATTTCTTGAGCATCTTTGCATTATTATCCCTTTCTTGTTCTTTATTGATGAAGTACTTTAGCTGATAGTTTTATTTTCTAATGCTTAGGAATATAGCAGGTCTATGAAGAAGGAGGAGCTCCTTTTTAATCTAAATCAACATGTCAAGCGCAATGTGCTGCTGTTAGATAAAAAGTTTTATCTGCAAGGTGTAGGTATTCCTCAAGGAAGTGTTTTGTCTTCTTTGCTTTGTTCATTATACTATGGACATTTGGATAGGAATGTGATCTTTCCGTTTCTTGAAAAAACTTGGGAACCCGCGACAATAGATTCATCAAGAGGACATAATTTTGGAGATGCTTCTGCTGCACAGAGTGCTAATGAGGATGGCATTGCCTCATCCTCTACTTATATTCTACTAAGATTTATTGATGACTTTCTTTTCATCTCAACCTCAAGGAATCAGGCTGCTGGCTTCTTCACCAGGTTGCAAAGAGGATTTCGGGATTATAACTGTTACATGAATGAAAAGAAGTTCTGTGTGAATTTCGATATTCAACACATGCCTGGGATACCATCAAGCAGGTTGTATCTTGGTGAAGACGGCATCTCATTCATTCGATGGAGTGGCTTGCTTCTTAATTCTTGCACTCTTGAAGTTCAGGCTGACTACACAAAGTTAATTTCCATGACTTATTTTACTTTTTGAGTTTATTGAGGTCAATAACAAATTCCACAATTTCTTAAAACTAAATTCATGCACTGCTGAAGCGGTCAAATTATTCATGTCTATAGTCCACCAAAGGAATATCTTTTTGAATAATGCTGTGTACAAGCGTGATACATATCTGCTAGATGTTTGGTATAGTTGAGGCCTTTGTAATTGTACAACACTATGATCAAGTGTCTATCAAAACAAATATCATTCATGCTCTGCATTACTTAAGTGTTTTTGAGTAACTTGTTTCATCTCTTTATCAGGTACTGGAACAACCATCTACGTTCCACTCTTACTGTCAGCTGGCAAGACCAACCAGGTTGTCATTTGAAGAAAAAATTGTGCGACTATATGAAACCTAAATGCCATCCAATATTCTTTGATTCCAACATCAATTCAGCATCTGTTGTGAGATTAAATATCTACCAAGCATTCTTGTTATGTGCAATGAAGTTCCATTGTTATGTTCGTGACTTATCATACATCTTGAAACTTCGCCCTAGATCTTATGCTAACATTATCAAGAGATCTTTGAGGTATTCTTCTATTTCGTTGTCTTTTATCTTTTGTAATTATTTCATCAATAACATGCAGTTTTCTGCACATATGAATATGATAGTTAAAATTTATTCATCATTTTTGATTTTGATACATTAAAATCTAGCTACTGGATTTCCCTTCATCTGAAATCCAAAATGTTCAAGTATTTCGACATTTCTATTTCTCTTTCTTGGAGTTATGTTGTTTTTGTTATATTGATTTTAGGTATATGCATGTGCTCATAAAGAGAAGGATGCGTTCTGTGCATACTTATTTCCACCCAATTCTTCAACTGGAAAAGGGAGAGGTTGAATGGCTTGGTTTATATGCTTATATCCAAGTACTGAAGAGAAAGCAATCACGACATAAGGAGTTGATCTCGCTGTTGGTGTCTAAGTTGTTAAAGCATACAATATCGGGCTCTGTGTCTGCTCAACTAAGGTATGCAGTCGACAGATCACATTCCTCTGTAATGTGGAAGATCAAGTATTAGAAGACCTTAGAGGTATGTACATATTGCATGAACAGACCATCCTTCTGTCATCAGTTCGCCATCTTCCCAACTTCAGTATTTGAATTCTTCCCTCTTTCTTCTCTCTGTCCCCGTGTCAGGTACATCACTTGAACAAGGACGAGGTAAGAGCGGAGAATGCAAGATTTATCTGAGCGTGAATTTTGTCGAGTGAACGTAGTGTCTGCAGTGTGGTACAATTAGTGAATTTGCCAATGAGTCTCTATGTTTTTCGCATCTTTGTGCTCTATAATTTTTTCTTTCTGAACTCCTGGGAAAATGTTTTGTGAAGTACCGAGCCTGTCCAGATTCTTGTGTGCAGGTGAAGCAGCTCGTACCTCAGTTGTAAACGATTCATTTTTATATACGAAGCAAATGAAGTTGGAGAATTGACTGGTGCTTTACGAGTTTGTTATATACTGCTTAGAGCTTAAGACATTTGCACCCGAGTTCAAATTTTATAATTGGAGTGCAGATAAGAGTATTATTTATTTCAATATCAGTGTTAAAAAAATATATTTTTCGTTAAAAAAATATATTTTTCAAGTGATTCGGAGATGTTTGGAAGTGCTTTTAAAATGACTAAAAGTACTATTGATACTAATCTTTAGTAAATGCAAGTGAATCCTGAAAAGTGCTTTTAAGTGTTTTGTGCAAGAAGCTTCATTGTTACAAGCAATCAGAGAGCTTATTGATGGGTGAACTAACGACTGCTCTTGATAGAGCAAATTTCGAAAGATAATGGCACTAAATTGGTGAAAATAAGTGTTTCGTGCAAGAAGCTCCAATGTTACCATAGAGCTTATTGATTGGTGAACTGACGACTGCTCTTGATAGAGCGAATTTGGAAAGATTATGGCACTAAATTGGTGAAAAAAAATAACCAAAGGGCACCAAAACGTAACTAACCCTGAGAAACTATAAGGAGACTCAAGTGAGATTTTTTATGGTTTTTTATCACTCATTTAATGTCTATTCTCGTGTCAACGTTACGAAATATTGTGTAAAAACTAAAGTTGACAGAGTTCATAAAGAGATACTTTTGAGGGAGTGTTTTGGCATTTCCCTTATTGATTCGCTTAGCCCACACGTGTCACGCTCCGTCACAGTAGCACCAAAAATTAGTGCCACTAGGTAATGAGTTCTCGCCTGGATGTCAAATTACCATTTACTACCTTCTCTTTAGAAGTTATCATTTATCGAAGCCGGTGTTTGGCGAAGCAGCAGAAAGTGCAGACGACTGCGCGAGAGAGAAAATCAGACGGAAAAACAAAAATTAGGGCTTATCAACAATGGCACTTGCTACTCGAATCCGATCGAGCCTCCCTTTGGTCACCAAGATTCTCAAATCGGATTCGGTCTCCGCCGCCAACGGATCCATCGCCCACCGCTCCGTGCTTTGCCCTACTTTCATCAATTCTGAGGTACTGAGATTTCAAATTTCGCAGAAATACATAGAACGGATAAAACGCGAACAGTTATCGTCGTTTTGGTTTTCTGATCTAATTTGCTTGCTTTCGCCGATTCATTTTCCCCCAAAAGATAGGATTTTTATTGATTAATTTATTAATTAGTTTTGATTATAAATTGGTATTCGTATTTTTTGTCTAGATAATGAAAAATGTGTGTTACTAGGACAAAAATTTTGATTAGGATCGTTGGGAATTTTAAAGGATGCAAATTTCTGATTAATATTTAATTAATTTGTTGCTTCACATTGTTTTCAACCAAACACAGCTTTAGCAGTATATACAGTGTGTATCTGTGCGTGTGTTTTTCTAAAAGGTTTGAGAAAATAAGCTTTACGAGGCCGTTATTTGAAGTTTAATTGAATTTGCAGAATGTGGATTAATTGTTTTGCATTTATATTTGTAGCCATCTAGGAACTTTTCTACCGCGCAAGGGAAGAAGGAAGTGAAGGTTCAGGTAATTCACGGTTTTTATTTAAAAGGAAAACATTTTCTTGGCAAGCACGTAGTGCACTTATTATTGTACACGGGCTTGAACATTTCCTTTGTTTAGCAGTTTGTATCTTTTGTCTTGCATCAAATAATGAATTAATTCTAGGTTGATTGTAGCTGTCATTATTCTCTGTTTCTCATGCTTCACTGAAATTGGATTGGTGCTTTTGAATTTTGCATTGGAATCGATCATATCTTGCCCGTTTTACTGTGTTGATGGAATTCATAGTTTTGTCTATATTTTGCACAAAGTATGTTATATTGTGGTATGCATAATTAAAAAAACTATTAGGATGTGACTTAGTTATAATGGGGCTTAGAAAAGAATACATCATTGTAATTTATTACAAAGTACATTAAGATTTATAGACTTGTAGCTAAATTATGTGAAGTGTCAGTAATATAGAACATAAACTGATGCATGTACGTGCTGTGTCCGAATCGCTTATACTAATTATGTCTGTATTGATTTGCTCTGCCATGGTATGCCAGGTGCCGTTGGTTTTGTTTGGGGGTTCTGGGAACTATGCCTCTGCTTTGTACATTGCTGCAGTAAAAGCTAATGCTTTGGAGAAGGTTGAGTCTGAGATTTTTGCCATTGTTGAGGCTACGAAGAAAAGTCCTACCTTTTCTCAGTTCACAAGGGATTTGTCAGTGCCAGCAGATACTAGAGTGAAGGCAATCGATCAAATTGCTGCTGAAGCTAAATTTTCAGAAATTACGAAGAACTTTTTGGGTATGATTATTGTCTCATTCTAGCTAAAAATTGTGATGTATTCTTATGTATGTTTCATGTTTTTTTTGCCTTTATTTGTATATAGATATCAACAGTGATGAATTTTACTTGCTCTGAAAATTTCATCTACCTGTGTGCTGTTTTGTGAAAATTGCATCAGTACTACTGTCGAAACAAAACGAACACCTATTAACTATGGGTTTTGTGTATTCTAATTGGGTTATGCCAAAAGAAAGGGAAAGTATACTGATTGTGGTCCATAGAGTTAGTTTGTTCGGGAATGGGAGGAGGAGATGGCTCTTGGACCCAGCACATTTTTTTATGCATGTAGTTATGCCAGACAAATTAGAAATTTTCAGTCAATTGAGGCAAATCCTACTTTTCTGTATGGTGTTATTCTTTCCTTTGCAGTAGTGATGGTAGAAGTCGCTAAAGTGCTGGCATTCGTTGCTATCATTACTGTCATAATACATGTCTTTTAAGGCACTCTGATGCGCTGTTTTGCAAAAGTTGCATCCCTCTTGGGTAACTTTTTTGTTCTAAAGCCTTAAGGCCAAACGTCTGGTTTGGCCTGGATTCTTTAGAACATTAAGAGAGAGCATCAGACCCATCAAAAGGAAAGTCAGATGTGCTCCCTCCCAATAGAAAGGAAAAAACAATAGAGCCTAATCCCAAATCATTATCCTTTTTTGGCAGCCTCAAACCCAAATCCTAGGTAGTTCTAAACCTCAAAACTCTAACTGCATTGCATTTTCTTTTCTTTATTCATTTGCGTGGGCAATTTGTTTTGTATCTGAAGTAATTGGGTGAAGGTTTACTAATAAACCACAGTAAGCGGGATTTGGTTGAACTGATTTGAATGAATCTGACAGAGAAAATTGATATTTACAATCACCAATGAAGTGGGGTATTTTTAGACATGCATCTATTATGAATATACGATGGATGTGTTAGCAGCTGTAAAATGAGTTTGGGTTCAGATTTTTATTTTTGTAAATTGTTTCTACTTGACTCTTGAGAGGATAAAACGTCTTGTGTTACACTTTGAAGGATTGTTGTTTGTTATTATTGTAATTAATATCATTGTTGTTCGTTTTGTTGCTATTATTATTATTATTATTACATCATCACCTGTAGCCAGACGTAGGGCATGTTCGTATGGAATTGAACTTCGGTAAATATAATTATCTGCATTTTATATGAACACTAAAAACTTGACAGCTCTTTTAGTAAGATTTTTGACATGTGTATGTGCAATGTACTGTTCACATTACAGCCTTAATAACTGTCTTCGCTGAAGGTATTCTATCGTGTATGCATGCATGTTCATCAAATTAATTTTTTTTTTCTCTTTGATCTGTACTCAACTTTAATCTTGTTTTTCTTTGGAATTTTCTCATGGTTGCTTATTTTCCCTTATTTTGGCTGAAATGCAGAGTCGACATGTTTTGTTTTTATATCTGAATTCTCGTCCCTTCATCTCTCTCTCTCTCTCTCTCTCTCTCTCTCTCTCTCTCTCTCTCTCTCTCTCTCTATC
>JADOBS010300463.1:0-10747 GCA_015708375.1 Cydonia oblonga | reverse complement strand
GCTGGGCTGGTGCCTGGCTTGGGCTGGGTGCCAGGCAGCTTTGTGGGGTGGAGCAAATGGACTGAGGGTCTGTTTGATTTTTGGACTGGGGGCTGGGACATTTGGAATGGGGTGGACTTGCTCTTAGGTTATAGTTAGATAATTAACTAAGGAGCTTCCGGTTCTTGTGAATTTTTGTTGGGACGCTCTTTTAATCATATTACAACCTTAAAGATGATTGCAAATTATGAGAAATATTATGTAGTAAATTTGACGAGTAGTTAGCACCATATTAAATTACTAACTAATTAGTTAATTTTCTTTTATATATACATAAACATTAATCTTGCTACTCAATAACCAAATAGTGTTTGGTCAATTCATCTTTAATTTGAAGGCATGCATAATGGACGAGGATTCTCTACTCTTTTTTTCTCATACACTTCCATCCTTCTCTTGTTTGTGTGGTTACGGTTAAGCACGTCAACATTTTACATTGATTTTTTTATAGAGATAATAAGATAAAAAAACGTGGCTTAACCGTGACCACACAAACAAGAAGATGATGGAAATGTTTGGGAAAAAAGGAATAGAGAATCCTTGTCCATGCAGAAGCTATTCATTTACACTTTATGCCTCCCAAACATTTCCTGCACATGTAATTCTAGGTATGGGACCACCCCATTATTATCACCTTTAATTGTGTAAATAAATACATTATGTGTGCCAATGACTGGTAGCTACTTTTGTAATTTTCTGGACTGAGTGGCTTATTGTTTCCTTTTGATTCAGTTTCCTGCCAGCCTTATATATAGATAATATGATGCCTTTAACTTTTGGATCATCACAGTCAAACAATTATAGTCAAATCTGCTTAGGTTTTTATAAGCAGAAAGATTGGTCAAATTTTGAGGAAGGAGAAGAGGAAAGTATGATATGGGTGGCCGTTTTACTTGTATGGGTTGCATTGCACGTCTCCATGCAAATAATTAACTTCAATATCTCAGAATAAGATTACATGTTTTGTCTTTTGATGGGTAATCTTATCTATTTTATTTAAAAAGATGAAAGGTTATCCATCTTTCCCATTGAATAATGTTTAATTCTAGTGGTGAAATACTTCTTCAAGTAAACAACGAATTAAAATACGAAAATGAAAAAGTAGCTGTGTTATTTGTAATTTCCAGAGGTAGCTTTTGAGGGAGGGCAATGTATAATCGCACAGAGCTTCAAATTTGAAAGAAAATAAAGATTTTTGTTATTTAATATTCATATGTAATAATGTTATATATTAAAAAAGTACTTGTATTAGCACTTTAAATCTCAATGTATACTCGTTATAAGTGTAAATATTTAGCCTGTAAACTCATAATAAAATTTTCAACATTGATCAATGATCACAAATCGTCAGCGTGTCGGTAGAACTCTAAATATATTTCTTTGAGTTTTCTTCTTCTTGATTAGATCACTTGCGCATCATGATTCGTAATCAACGTCAAATAGGTACAGTTAACTATAGTTCCAATTAGCCTGATTAGTCTAGTGTAAGGTTGTTTTCACCAGACAACCACGCATTAAAGGTTAGAAAAAGTGGCCAAAAGCAGTGTGGTCCACAGAATTACACAAAAATAATAACCAACGATTTTCTTTATAATTGTCTAATCATGGCTAGGAAAGGGTGTTTGCTCCGTTGTATGATTAAGAGATATTCATTTGTAAATGTAAACGAGAGTTCTTAACTTCGACTTTCCAGTAAAGGCATAAGATGTTATTATGGTCTATTGATGTCTATTTTTAATTATAAGTGAAAATTCTTAATTTTAACTTCAATGAATGACGAATTTATAACTAATTTATAATGGCTAACTCATTTTGTGAGTTAACCCGAATCTTTTATTAACTTTGTATAAATATAGCGTTGTACAAAATAAATTCTTACCGTATTGTTTTGATAGTGATGCTTCCTCAACCCTTTAATCATAACTTTTTCTCCTCTTTTGTTGTGTCCTTCGATTTCTCTGCCCGTCATGTCCGCCAGGGCTTCTCAATGAATGTGGCCAGATTATGTATATTTTTAAGAGGAGAAAAAGTCTTGGTCGGGGAGTGCACTGCACAAGAATTTCTTTTCCTAGACCTCAATCCAACAAGGAAAATGCTGTATCAGTGGCTCGTTGGTATGTGGACGATCTCTCAGTGAAACTTGCACACATCAAAAAATGAGATACCGTCACGCATCAGTTTGCAATTGAGCGTAGCACAACTTAAAGCCAACAATTGCATGGCTTTGAATGATTGATTTGTTAAACTTATGCGTAACAAGTATCTAATTTTCTCAATTATGTTTGCTCTTCATAATTTGGTAAGTTAAAAGGTAAAGTCTAAAAGTGGGAAACCATGCTTTATATAAAGGAGTGGACACAATGAATTGATTAGTGTGTAAGAAGAAGTTTCTTAGCATAAAGAAAGATTAGGATGTAAAGATGGTAGGGCCCAACACGACACGAGGATGAAGGATTATCTTCTGTTGAAATAAACTTTTGCTTTTGTGATCTTCTGCAAATTAAAATCATTATTGGCCAGTCATTTTCTCAAATTCACGTTTCCCACCATTTTCTTCTTTAAGCACGTCTTAAGCTCCTCGAGTTAGCGGGGGCGCCCCATCCTTACGAGTGGCGTAGCAAACAAACACACAATGCAAACAATTTCAAAATCCACTTTAAGAACTTGGACATAATATTTTATGACACATATGGAATATGGTAAGACAAACCCGAAAGAGTAATTCTTTAGTATTGCAGTCACTCCGCCACTCGATACCAGAAAGATAGACTGAATGAGAGATGCCAAAATTTAAATTCATTGTAATTCTCAGATTGTTAACCAATGGGGTATAAGGAGTGCCTCAAATGGCCCAACTATAAATGAATTTTTGAATCTGAGAGATTTGACTTACATTCTTCAATTTCTTCTAACCAACTCTTCCCTATCAAAAGGGGCAAAATGCAATGAACAATGGAAAGGAATACCGGTGTATCACTTCAGTTCC
This sequence comes from Cydonia oblonga, assembly GCA_015708375.1. Lineage (NCBI taxonomy): Eukaryota > Viridiplantae > Streptophyta > Magnoliopsida > Rosales > Rosaceae > Cydonia > Cydonia oblonga. The sequence goes on along the minus strand of JADOBS010300463.1, from coordinate 7,722 downwards.
ATCGTGGAGACTCTCTAATTCCGGTATAGATGAGTCCTAACGACCTTCCAATCAAGCATTTTAGAAAAAACGAGAGACCCTTGCTGACGTTGTCAACAACTGCTCTAATCAACGGCACGCTGATGTCAAATAACTCGAGGAATAGGCTGAAGTAATACCTCCTGCGATAGACAAAACAATAGAAAAGAGTGAGAAGGCAACTCATCCATATTCATTTATTTCAGGATTAGAGCAGGTAAATGCAAAAGATGAGAAAAAGGCAAAGGGAAAGAGCATACCACCCTGTAAGGGCCCTTAATTCTTTAGTTCGCTTTACAGGCATAGAGAATTGACATATCACAACCTGATGTAATGTTGATGAAGCAGTGTCAGTTCTTTTCTGGGCAAGCCACTTCCACCAACTATAATTCCCGGTCCAGCTATTGTCTGATTCCTTAATGAGTTGGCTCTGAAACGTCCATAAATCAAATCGATCCTCATACATTGATGCAACTGCCTCCAGATTTTGATACAACCATTGGTACAAAGCTACCTGATAAAAATGATGAGGTGAACAATTGGGATCATTTATCCAAAGAAAAAACAAACATCAAACGAAACTATCATACAATATGTAAAACCACCTAGCTCTCTCTACATACATACTAGGTCCACAACACATGCATCAAAGGAACTTGACAACAGCAAAAATGTACTCCTGCATGAACACAACAATGTACGTACCCAAATAACATTGTGCCCAAATAAAAAGGGATAAGAGAAAAAACTCATGGGTACACTTAAAACACAAGGAAAGAATGTACTCACTAATTTTGGCTCAACAAACTGTTAAAAAAATACAAAGAATGTACCCAAGGAAAAGAATATACACACGTAAATATTGCCCTAATCAATGCTAAAACCTGTGTGTGTGTGTGTGTGTTTGCACCTTGAAAGAGAATGTACCCAAAGAAAAGAATGTACAAAAATTGTACAATTCACCAAGAAACACTCAACATCATTTGTACACTACCACCCAACTTAACACAATGTGAACCACAAGTGCACCGTTGAGACATAGGCATTAGGGAACACTATGCTCTGGGCTTGGAGGATCTCTATGGGGAAATTGCAGGCGTAGGTAAAGATTTGAGGGATGAGGCCATATACTAAAAGCGGTTGCGCCTACAATGGAGGTTGATTAACACACTGCTAACCGTGAAGGTAATAACTCATAAAAAATTTCAAATTTCAAATCCCTAAAATTTAGGCCAGCCAGGTCAACTTTCCCGAAACAATCCAACAAAAGGATATGTGAAAATGAATAATACAATTTTTAAAAGAAAAATCAATTAAAAAATGACATGTGGACAAAGTCAAGGGACTTTGATCAAAAACTTAAAACCAATAAGGTTTCAATCAATACTTTATAACAATTAGGGATGAGAACCTAATTTCTCCGTAAAATGATGCCCAGGATACAAACACATTAGTGTACTATACAAGAAACTAAGAAAAACGAAAGTCCGAGATGATGGATTAAAGCAATCCAGTTCATCTCTGTTTCAATAAACAGTAAGGCGTGGGGGTGAAATTGAGAGGCAAAAATTGAAATCGGAAAAAAATTAAACAAATTAAGAATCAATTATCATACTATTAAGCTACAGAAGAAATTATCAAACTGTACCTCATTTCGTAAACTTTGAAGTGCTCGTGTTGACAATGTACACAATGTCAAAGACAGGTTATCCGTTTCATCTGAGAAATTGTTGTCAACAGAAATAAGCTCAAAATATATGCCTACTATCCCATCTGCTAAACTTATCACCAAATCTTCCAGTATGGAAACTCCGTGCTTTTTAAACAGGCTACGGTCATAACAGCATCCCTCCCTGACAAGGCAAATAAAGGTGCAATAATAAAGACAAAATTTAGCAGATTAACCACAGAATACAATGCGTGAAATGTAACACAGAATGTTTATAATCTTTCATGTTACAACATAAAATGTAATACAAAATATACGAAAACATTAACCATTCAATAGAACATAATCGACCTAATTCTCGTTACTAATACTACCTAGTTTTCCATTCCCCAGTGAGCCTATTAATTTATGGCAATTGCTTTACAGTAATGTGTTTCTTGAAGCCATATTATGAATTTATGACCCATGTAATTAAGAAATCCAAAGCTTTTGTATTCCATTATGCTATAACTAGTAAGGTGCAAGTGGTTGGTTTCATCGCCACTACATGATTTTGCAAAGTTGGAAAATCTAAGTTTTGTGGAAGAATTCTGAAACACCAACAAGAGAATTCAAAAATAGCAGAAGCCTGTTGATTAGTAGGCTAGTTCTCGAGAAACATGGCCAAGATGACAGACAATCATAAGTGAATTTACCCGAGAGCACCAAAACTAAAAAAACACATTAGTTCTCCATAAAGGTCTTCCTTGCCCGAGTTCCTGATGTTCTGTAAAACAGTATTGTCTCCATTTAACTGCCCATCCATCAGCGTAACAAGTGCCTGACTAAAATGCATAACAGGCCAAGAAAAATTATCCAAATGTGTAAGTTGCGGAAAAAAACATAGGGGGCAACATTTTCCATCCAACATACCTTGGTAGGCTCTCTGTTTAAAAGATGAAGTTCTGTTTCTAACCAGCTCATGCATACAGGCTGACAGGACTTTCGTATAACATCAGAAAAATCAGTCAAGCAATCATCCAGGTTAGAAATTTCATAGTTTGAGATATTAATCACCTATAAAACAAATTTTAGAGAAAAATTATCATAATTTTGAGATATAATTCAAGCAATTCAAAGAACTATTTAATTATAATCAGTTTTGTTACAACATCCAATGCCGATGTACGAAGTAGCTCCTTCAAAAAAGCCTTTTTTATATAGAAGTGCAAGGAAAGTTCTCATAGAAGTATCTGTTTGACTCAGTTACTCAAATGCAAAGAAAATATATATGAAATAATTTAGCATAACCCTTTATAGATAAACTTTCTTATCCACATGTACAATGAGAAAATGGAAAAGAAGAAAACTTTTCCTGTAGCACTTTCAAAACTGAAACTGTGTTTGCTAACTTAATGAGATGCCATATTTGTCTTAGAAAAGAAAGGGGAAAAACAAATTATAGCAAAGCAGGACAAAAGAGGTAGCGCTGACCTCTTCCTCAATTCGCAGAAATGATACCCAGAGCATCTTGGACCATCAGCAATAGCATTCAAACTTAAAGGTCGCTTTGCAGTGTATCCTTCACGTTGGAGGACCCTGTCTCCCAAATCACCCCCAACTTCAAAAGCGTGGAGTGAATCTGAAAGTTTCCTTTTCACTGCATCCAAGGCATAACCTGAATTTTCTGCATCATCATTCTTTTTTCCACTGCAATTAGAGAAATTATACCTCAGCTAACTAAAATAAGCCAAAACAAAAATCATAATCATTGCACCCTCATTTTTAGACAAGAAAAAAAGTCATTCATTCGAATCATGAAGAAAAATAATTGAATGCTAATAGGTTTTGTGCTTGTTCCTCCCCTTGAGAATAAGGTTGAAGGGCTATTTCCAAGGTTAATCACAATCGGTAATTGTGTAATTAAAACAGAATTAATTTTAAATGGACAAAGACTTCCGCCTTCAAAACTTTGATATGCTTACCCTTTACCAACCAGAAGCAGTTGAGGTTTCACAACCCACATTGTCATTGGAGATCTCCTTTCAAAAAGTTGGACCAGAAGTGCAACCAGGAATTACTCCAGCCATATATGTGAGAAATACACTGGCCGTCAGAAGTACTTGACCAGCAATAGGTACCCAATCAGACAACATTGCACAATCAGAGCTTACCAAAGACCCCAAGCAAGCACATTTCAAGGAAGCCTCAGAAAAAGGACCAACTTTCACATTTGAGAAGCCCGGAGCAGTGAGCTCACACATTCCCCAGGTCGGATACTTCCTACTGCAACGAATATAGCAGAAGGGTGAGAATCATAATATGAAACATTGAAACATAAACACCCAGGTGTTAAGCCAGAACTGATGTCGACACAATTTCTATACTTTTCTGGAACACATTAGAAATCATTAAATGTCGCATCAAGCCCAAAATATTTGCAGGGCAAATTTATGTTACTCAACAATCAGATGCAAAGGAAGAAGATGAGTAGAGAGAATCCCATTCCAACCTAAACTGTAGCGTGGAGTCACTAGCAAGACATCACTTTCCCACTATAAACATGTAAGAAGTAACATGTGTCCATTGTTAACCCATAATTCACAATTTGTTCGAACTTGGTGCACTAACCCCTATCCTCAAAACAACATAATGCACATTACAATATTATGAGTATAAATGTAAGAACAATTAAACACCATTAGTATACCCTTGCACTTTCTTCAGACGTGAATTTCGGGGTACAAAGCCTTTCTCTTTGACCAAACTTCTCTGCATCTGCATCTTCATACATAATGGTGAGGCCAGATATTCTGCCATTCAAATAAAAAAAAATTCTCCCCTCAATCAGCACATTGTAAGAATAAAATCACCCGATGAGAAAATTCGAAAATTTTCAGCTACCACATCAAATTCTGCAGATTAACATGAACACACAATCACTTTCCAAACTTCAAAAGAACATTAATCAATTAATCAGCTAGCATTTACTCACAAAACAACAGATATAAGAGCACAAACCAATGTCAAACTGCTATACAACCTCCCAAGTCCCAACCTTTACGTACACACAAATATATATACAAACGAACAAATATATACAAACGAAAATTAGAATCAATTCGAGTGCTTACCCAATACTATAGATGAAATTATGAATCCGGAACTCGAGAAATTGTAGAGTTTTAAGAGCAATGCGAGAATTAGGGTTAGGGTTTGGGAATATGGGAATTGAAATGGGGGGAGTACGGGATTGGAAGAAAATGCTGAAAGCAAATGGTCATTGGATATAATATTTGATTGTTAACGGCTCAAATTCAGAGCGAGCGAAAGAAACAAAATCAAAGCGAAAATGTTGAATCCTCTCCGGATCCTCTTTGTGGAGATCGGGATTAATCGTGTTCATTTATCGTATATCGTGCGGTTAGAAATCATTTTAAATTTTAAATTGAATATAAATAGTATTAAACAAAAATTAACCGCACGATATACGATGAACATACATGATTTATTGATCTTCTGGTCCCCACAAAAAAAAGGATTGGGAGAGGATCGTTGTCCAAAAATGTTTAGGTGACCAAATTTTTAGATTTTCTCATAGAACACATAATGTGATTGTTAATGATTAAAGTTTTTTTAATTGATTTAAAGAAAAAATCTAACTATTGAGACATGGTCTGGTATACGAAGTGTTATAATACAATCATCAATTTTTTTTCAGTATCCAACCACTTGTATTATGACGTTTGATTTACTGAACCATGTTTTTGGCACATTAGATAATCTTTTCTAACGATCAATAGCCACATCATGTGGTTTATAAATGATGGTCTAAAAATTTGATCTTTGTAACATCACCCAAAACATGTAACAAGGGCCAATATAGTCGGGTGGTAGGCCCTTGGTGGGCTTGACTTTAGAATGACAATAATATTTAAGTGGTCCACTATTGAAAATTGAACTATGTCCACTAAGTCGCTCGTATATATTGAATAAAGAGTTACAAACAGCACTCAACTCAATATAATCTCTTTTACCTCTCAATTCATCCAATGTATTATATTCAAATTGAAATCTCAACTTCAATTTGGAGCATGAAAACATCCAGATGCTAGAACTAGTAATTATTCTTCATATGTGAGTGGGATGTGTAAGCCGATTACGTAGAAAACAACTCATCAAGCATAAACAATCGGGAGAGATAGGAAAGAATCAGGAATAAAGAGGAACAGCATTATTCTCTCAGGGACCCAACAAACAAAACACTAGATCATTCCTCCAGTCAATTGGTTTTTAGATAACAAAGTGGATTTAAAGCAAGAAGCCAGAGACTTGAGAACCACTAAATTCTGGAAATTTACTCAATTCTTTTGAACGAATTTTAGACCACTAAATTCTGGAAATTACTCAGTTCTTTTGAACGAATTTTAGGCAGCTATAGCAATGCTGTTATGTCTGCTGCCAGAGAAAATGTCCACACTTAGATTCTATTCTACAATTAGCAAAGCCAATTACTGTTGTTAAGACACTGATAACATGCTAGGGAATTATACATATTTCACGAATCTTCATCTTGAGTAATGAGAACAGACTTAACTTAATCTTACTTCATTTTAATTTGTTTGGGAAGCTTTATGGCGAAAGATCTGAATTCCTGTTACGGTACAACATTTAAGGGAGCAAATGCACAAGTAGAAATTTGCCCACAGGTTGAACCAAAGGCAAATCACAAGCATTCCCAGCGCCAATTACACAGTTTCACACAATAACAATAAAGAGGATAACAGGTATCAAGTACAAACTCATGCATACCTCATGTACAAGTTAGAACGGTGCGTTGCTTCTTGCATACTCTCTAACATATACATGGGATATATATCGCCAACGATGTAATCTCTTTATATAGGCCCTTAATGAGCCCCAAGTCTTTAGACTCGAGTCTTCCACTGCTTTTGCACTTAATGCGTTGAATAAGTAGACTAGACATGCTAGTTACCTCTCTGTTCTTTAGTTGACATGTGCCAATGAAGTGACATTCTTTTTAGGTCCACTTGCATATTTTTTAAGGACAATACGTATCGAGCGCCTTGCTTGGCCCTAAGGTTGGTGGGAATCCACACCTGAGCGCATAATCTGTCAACCCTTACATCTCTTCATAAGTTTTTGTTCTCTTTGATAGCCACCATGTGACTTGGAGTTGATGTCTAAATAGGCATGTATGTGTGCCACTAGGACTTTCTGTTATAAACTTACTAGAACACCAACTTGCTACCAATGGTTGGAAATTTTTTTTGGGGAAGTGCTCGACTTCGTTTTTGGCAAACAAACAAGACGGCCAGGCGGTCGTTTGTAGAATTTGGGATCATCCTTTCCAATTTTGTTAGGCATTGGTCTTCCTTCCCTTAGGCCTTTTTTCCTTTGGGCATGTGTTACTTTAGGCCTTTAGGAGTCAAAATGGACCTTGCATTAACAAGTCCCACAACTCCTTGTCCAAGGGTTTGTTCTAGGGTTGGGAATTGTAATGGTTAATCGGACCTTAGGAAGGCACCTTGGTGTTGTGTGAGACCTTTGAGGTGGAGCGCTTTGGTGAGATGGTCTGGTGGTTTCAGTAGAGCACCCTAGTCTGGTGGTCTCAATAGAGCACCAACCATTAAAGAGTATGCCAATAAAGGGCTGATCATTTAGAAAAAGTGATCTATCACGTGCTTAGGGGTCTCCTCCATCTAACGGTGATCTAGTCCCTAGTCAAAGGGTCTTCCTTCACAATGATAACATGACAAAAGTGGGACCAGGTCATCCTGAATACCGCGTTAACAAAAAAAAGTATATAAACTCTATTGCTGATTGGTCAATGCTTCTATGCCTTACACTTTCCTTTTTCTATATTTTTTTTCTTTTGCTTGTTTTCTTTTCCTTTCTTTTCAGTTGAATTTGTATTTTATTACCTAATTTTGAATTTCTCTCTCTATGTGCATTTACAAATGCATTGAACAATGGATCCAACTTCTTTTTTTTTTTTTTAAATACATTTTTAAGTTGAATTCTTTTGTATTTAG
>JADOBS010300462.1:0-10745 GCA_015708375.1 Cydonia oblonga | reverse complement strand
TAAACTTAGTAGTTGCTTTCTGGACTGATAATAGGACTAGTTGGCTCTGCTACTTGATATTAACTCATAACACTTCTGATACTTATTATCTTATGTGTTTGATCATATTATATATATTATGCTTCCGTTCTGTGCACTTGGCTACGTCACCTTCACGTGACGGCCAGCACACTTTGATTTGGTCAGGGTGTGTCAATTAAACTACAAGGCATATCATCTGTCTTTATAGTTAAATCTAGATTAATTATATCTAATTTTGCTAGTGCTTTATTTTTACTCCAATGTAATTGTGGGTCTTCTCCTATTATTCTAGTTTGTTCTGTTAATTGTAATAATTTTTCTAAACTCTTTGGTATTTACTACACGGTTTCCTTCTTCTAAAATCGGATATTCATGATCAAATATTTCGTCATCAAATTCTTCTATATTATTATGCTCATCATTTTCTTTTGAGTTTTCTAAATAATAACTATTTTGACAGCTAGACTCTTCTAAACTTATATTTTTATATGCTTCTATCATGTTACTTTGATCAGTTATTTTAATACCTCTTTTAAAAAATGTTATGCTAGGATTCATAAATAAGAAACCTTGCAAATTTTTCAAAAAGTTTAATCGTAAAATAAATGGGTATGATCCTACTGGTGAAACAAATGTTAGTGGTAAATTAAATTGTTGTTTTTCTACTTTAATGGACTCATTATTAATACAATGTGTTAGGTAAACTGGTTTCTCATCAAATTGTGTTATTCTTGCTGGTTTTCCTAATTTTTGTCTATATTTTTCTGGCATTAACTCTTCTTTTATTACACTCTTTGTGCTTCCTGTATCTATCATAGTTGTAGTTTGTATCTTATATTCTTTTGCTAATTCTATTTCACAATTTATGGTAATTAAATAACTGTTTTTTGACTTTTCTATATTATAAACAGTATTTCCTAATATTTCAGTATTTTCTTGTGATTCTGCTAAATTAACTTCTAATAATCTATTACTATAACACTTTTCACACAATATTGAATATGTATTATAATATTTATTTGCAACTAATTTACTACACTTATGACATTTTTCTGGCCAACCTAAATTAATGTATTTATATTCTTCTTCATGTTGTTCTTCTATGAATGCACACGTATACTCTTCTAGATCACTATTTGTGCTACTTGAATCTTCTGAGTCTGAATCTATCATGTTAATACTCTCTATACTATAAATACTCTCATTATCACTTAAATCAGCTAAACTATATATTGACTGTATATGCTCATCCTCTTCTACTTTAAACAACTCCATCAAATATACCTTGTTTCTCAGCTGTTTACCTAATTTTGGACATTTAGGTCTAATGTGTCCAACTTCTCCACATGAATAACATTTACAACAACTCCATCAAATGTACTTTGTTTCTCAGCTGTTTACCTAATTTTGGACATTTAGGTCTAATGTGTCCAACTTCTCCACATGAATAACATTTACAAGTACTCTTATTTTTTGTTGATTTATATTTTCTAATCCAAGGTCTGCAACTTCTTTTCCTAAATTGTTTTGGAATATATTTTCTCTTCCTATATGTTCTTGAAGGTCGTATTCTGAAATTCTTATGTTGTTTATATGGTTTATATGACTTATATTTCTTTTTGTATATTTTCTTATGCTTATTCTTCTTATGACAACCATACTGTTGTGGTAAATCTATATTTTTACAGCTCATGTAAAATTGTTTCATAATCTGCCTTTTAGCTTTTATTTGGCTACACTCATGTCTAAGTATGTCATATACATGTTGAATTCTAGGTCCTATTGCAATATCATTTTTCTTTGGATGCTTTTGCCATTCATTCCAAATCTTTTCTCCTATTGGTCGTTTCATTTTTGTCATATAAGTATCTAATAAATTAATATTACTAATTCTACTTGTTCTTCCTAAATATTTAAAGAAATATGTTGTATATTCAGCTATATATTGTAAATCACAAATTTGTAATTGTTCTAAATTTCTAATTGCTCTTATTTGTTATTGTTGGCTTCTGCCATCTAACCTATTTTGATCTAAAAATTCTTGTTTATTCAAAGTAACAAAACCATCAATATTAAAATGTGTTTTAGCTGCCTGATACTGTTCTGGATTTTGAACTTTCCATGAATGAAAATAATCAAAAACTAAACCATCTAAAGTGTGCTCAAAGTAATCTAACATATTTTGTGAATTACTAAAACCTAACATTAATGCTGCATGTACGCAGCCTTTGTCCCATCTCTAAATTGTTCTTTCCCAATCTTGTGGATCTACATTATCTAAGTTTAATATATTTCCTGCTATTTTAATTTGTTCTAACCCTCTCAAATATGGAACCCTAGTTTTTCTAGGTGGTTTTATCATACTTTCTTCTATGTAATCTACTTTTGCTTTTTCATTATATTGTTCATTTGTTGGTCTCAAAAATTGTTGATCAGTTCTACTTGTGTGTCCTGGATGTTCTACTCCTGATGTACTACTTTCTTATGCTGGATTACATTCTTTTTTAATTCTAATAAATTATTATATTCTTTTGATCCTAAAATATGTTCTACTCCTATTTCTAAAATTAATTTGTTTCATCTCTTCATCTGAAATTCTATGTAGTCCTAAATCATGTGTCTTATTTTTTTTCTAAGTATTGTTCCTCATCTAGATGATCAATATCTTCTATAAGCTTATATACAATATGATCAAAATTTTGCTCAACTAAATTAATGTCTAAATTGTCAAAAGCCATATGTATTGTAACATCCCACATCGCCCAGAGGAGTGGATCTTTTAAGCCTTATATGTATATTCTCATCTCTACTTAGCACGAGGCTTTTTGGGAACTCAGTGGCTTCGGGTTCCATCGGAACTCCGAAGTTAAGTGAGTTTGCGCGAGAGCAATCCCATGATGGGTGACTCACTGGGAAGTTCTCGTGTGAGTTCCCAAAAACAAAACCGTGAGGGCGTGATCATGGCCCAAAGCAGACAATATCGTGCTACAGTGGAGTCGAGCCCAGGATGTGGTGGGGGCCCGGGCTGGGATGTGATAATTTGGTATCAGAGCTAATCCTTGGCCGGAAGTGTGCCGACGAGGACGTCAGGCCCCTAAGGGGGGTGGATTGTAACATCCCACATCACCCAAGGAAGTGGACCATCTAAGCCTTATATGTATATTCTCATCTCTACCAAGCACGAGGCCTTTTGAGAACTCACTGGCTTCGGGTTCCATCGGAACTCCGAAGTTAAGCGAGTTCGTGTGAGAGCAATCCCATGATGGGTGACCCACTGGAAAGTTCTCGTGTGAGTTCCCAGAAACAAAACCATGAGGGCATGGTCGGGGCCCAAAGCGAACAATATCGTGCTACGGTGGAGTCGAGCCTAGGATGTGATGGGGGCCCGGGTGAGGATGTGACAATTTGGTATCAGAGCCCATCCCTAGGCGGAAGTGTGCCGACGAGGACGTTGGGCCCCTAAAGGGGGGTGCATTGTAACATCCCACATCGCCCAGGGGAATGGATCCTCTAAGCCTTATATGTATATTCCCATCTCTACCTAGCACGAGGCTTTTTGGGAACTCACTGGTTTCGGGTTCTATCAGAACTCCAAAGTTAAGCGAGTTCGCGCGAGAGCAATTCCATGATGGGTGACCCACTGGGAAGTTCTTGTGTGAGTTCCCAGAAACAAAACTATGAGGGCGTGGTTGGGGCCTAAAGCAGACAATATCGTGCTACGATGAAGTCGAGCCCGGGATGTGGTGGCGGCCAGGGCCGGGATATGACAAAGACATTTCTTGTTTCCTAACTCGAAGGGTTGGTAGAAATGATTAAATGGTAATGGGATTGGAAAGTAAATCCCCCATGATGCACAACTATCAAAATAGTAGCGCCTATTAGTTTACCCTCTCTTAGAATCTCTACGAAGGTTATTTTGTCAAGATTCTAGAAATGTTTGAAGCAATAACCTAGTGCTAAAGTGGTAGCACTTGAAGGAAGATCATCTGAGGGACAGTTACTTATGGTCACTATTATCACTAATATCTTCAAACGTATTGCTGTTCATGTTTGATCTTCAGGAGGAAGATCGACTACCGATAAAGTTATTTTCAAAGTAGATCTTTAGCAAGGTCTTTTTCTAGCCTTGGAATTATTCAACCAACGCTAATTCCCAGATTTTTCTTTCGTTGTTATACTTATTAAATGGGTGAGAATAGTCTTGCGAGTGTGAGTTGTCATATCATGGGAGTAGTAGAAATCCGAAAAGCAGTAATCAAATCCTCCTATGATCAATAAACTACTTTGCTTGACCAGTTCCTTTCCAATCACCCGAAGTTTTCTACTCGAAAGAGCTCTAACCCGTAATCAGCCTACGATGGAGCTGAGCCCGAGATATGGTGGCGGCCCGGGCCGGCATGTGACATGTATACTTTCATTTTCGATTTCACTTTCATCCTCTCCTATTTTTTCTCGTTGCTTGTAATTATTAAACCTAATTGTTGCGTTACCTGTACTAGTTTCATATATTTGTACTTTATCTGGTTGTTTATTTCTTGTTACTTGTAAATTAGGTAATATCCACTGAGTTCCTTCTAAAAAGCTATTATTTACAGGTTTTGCTTCTATCATATTTACATGTTTACTATCAAATGTTTGAACTAAATTTTGAAATTCTAAATTAAACTTATGATTATATTTATCAGACACTTTACCAATATATATTAAGCTAATACACAAATTTTATATTCTCCTTCATATTATAATTTTTTGTTCTTATGCTTACTTTAATATATTTACTAAATTCATTAATTGTCATAACATAATTTGGAATACAACCTATGACTGCTAAGTTTGAACTTAAATCTACTTCAGATGTTGCTATTGCTGTTTGTTGGTGATTATCACATCTATCGTCATATATGTATACTAATGCTTTTGTGCCCACTTGTGCTCTGGTTAATCCTGCTATTCCAATTAATATTGTTCCTATATGTATTTGACTGAAATGTAATTTTCTCAAATGAGTAACTACTTCTTTACTGAGTAAATTAAGTGTAACTTCTTTATCAGTACAGCTAACTTCATGTTGACTAATGCTACTTACAATTCTACTTCTATTTTCAAATAAACCTAATTGATACAAATTATATTTATTTTTCTGTGTTCTCTCAAAACCTCTTCGAATAAATTCTTGTGCTTCTTCTTTATTTGGATAAATATCTTCAACTCTAACTACTTTTTTTTTCCTAAAGAGTTCCATTTTCTATTATCAAAAGGATTTAGCTTAGGTCTTCTAATATTATTATTTGCACTTAAAGTTCAATTTTCTAAGTTTTCTAGTAAAGATGGTGGAAGTGACGAAGATGCATTATATAAAACTTGATTTATTTATGCTATTTGTTATTCTACTTGATCTAATTTCTCAGCCAAACTTAAAACTAATTGAATATTTAATTTATTTTGCCTAATGGGAATTTTACTACTAGCTACTTGTGTTGAAAAATCTGTTAAACCTACTGGTTCTTTATCTACCTTACTAATTTCTTTCAAAGCTTGAATATATTTTCTGCTAGTTCTAGAATCAGTCATTAAACTAATAATTTATCTATTTTATTATGTAACTTACCTACTTGTTCACTCAACTCTTTTTGCATTGATTGAATTTTTTGAACTTCTAATTTTAACTGTTCAACTACTTCTAATGATCTAAGTTTTACTTGCTTAGGCTTACTATCTATGGGGTCAACAAGCTCTTTTATCTCTCTTTTGCTAGGAAATCTTTGAATATTTTTATTATTATCTTCTAACTGGGATGTAATATAATCTAAATTTTGTCTAATTATTTTTATGGAATTTTTCTAAAAATGCTCTAAAAACTGATTTAACAAATGATTATGCTTATTATTTTCTAATTTTATATTTTCTACTTGACTAATAATAAGATCTACAATACTATTGGGTTGTGGATTTTCTTCACTATGCAAAATATGATTATGCTTTCTCAGTGGAAAATAACAAATTAAATTATTTTGGTGTAAGGTTATTTTTCTTTTTTGTGGTTCACTAATTTCTAAATTAAGATAATCGATCATAAACTACAATCTACCTTTCTCTAAAGTTACGGCTAACTGGTTTCTCAAAAACTCTCTTTCTTTTCTCAAGGTCTCTAAAGTTTGATCTGTTGCTCTTTTTGCTTCTAAAACTTTATGCTGCACTTCTGTGTTATTATATTTATTAATAAATGAAGGATGTTCAAGATAACCAAGATTAAACTTATGCTTCTTCAAAGTCCTGCTAATTCTTTTAGATATGTATGCTAATCTTCTCTTTATGCTAGTTATAGTTGGGTGTCTAGGACAATAAATACCTGGTGGTTGTGGTTGACAAGGTCTACAAAGACAATAATATTTGTTGTTCATACAAAATAAACAAGTATGATATCAGTTGTATTAATGACTTCTGTCCTCAAGGTACTTTACTATTATAATTATACTATTAAAATGCTAAACTTGGCTCTGATACCAGATTCGAAAAGCAAGGCCTGGTTAAATAGTCGGATGACCATTATAACAACTAGACATACAAACCTTGCACATGGAACTCGACATGTTTCAGCATGATGGCCACTTATAGTACAAGTATAAGGCCCTTAAAGGCTGAACTCAGAGGTACGAAAGACTCATAGGTACCCTGGTTAATGTCCAGTTATTTGTATGGCAAGCATTCAACTATAACAAAGTGCTCGAACAAAGTATGATCGTTAGTTTAGCAGGTTAATAATATAACTATAATAATGTTTCCCTGTTTTGGACTAGAAGTCTAATTAAACAAACACACTTGAAGAAAGAAAATAAAAATTACTTAACACTTGGAGATTGCTTGAATCTGTACACTTGAACTTTTGTTGATATATAAAATGTTTAAAAAGATGATTGTTTACAAGAAAGTGTTTACAAGGATGCTATGAAGGCTATGGATGCTTGAAGATGGTGAGAGTATGGTATTCAAGTATTGAGATGTTGAGGTGTTGAGAGAGGTATGTGTACAATGAATGGAACTCCCCCTTATATAGACTGGGGGAGAATACTCTAATATAAAAATATTAAATTCTTTACAAGTGTATGGTATGGACATCTCCTTGGTACTTGTCATTTTCTACCAAAAGAATAGAATATTACGGAATATTTTGTTTTTAAAATATAGAGTATGGTTGGAGTGGAAAACTTTTACAGTTGGACTATTATGAGAATATATTATTTTAAAAACACATTTTAGAGTTTGAAGTTAGAGCAAGCTTGGAGATGCTCTAATACAGACAAAATGTGAGTCAATTAAAGTGGATTAAAAAAACCAAAAGTAGTACAAAAAAATTTTTTTTTTTTTTTTTTGCAAGGATAGAAAAACAAAGAACAATATTTAATGAATCTAAAGAACAGAACAATATTTAGTCAATAGTGGTGATGGGTTTTTAAGCTAAAGTGGAAGTCGCTAAGATCTGAGTTTTTAAAACTAAATGTTGACTGTGGCTGGCTAAAAATGACGCAACCTATGGTGTTGGCATAATTGTTAGGATGACTATAGGGGTTTGGCGGGGTTTGCCTCAATGCGAGCTCAAAGCTTGTCCGTCCTTGGTACGAAATAATACGCTTTGAAGGTATGTTTAATGTTTGTTATACCTACCTATTTTGTTTCTCTCATCATCGGATCACGTTCCTTCAATATCGTCCAATTGCTGACTAGTGAAGGTGAGTTTTACTGCGGTGGGTGTGTTGGTCAATGAAGTTCATCATCTCCTGGTCTTTTGCCCTCTAGTCTCTATAAACATACTATAAATAGAGTTGCACATTGAATTGCTCGTTCAGCCTGCGTCATCGGGGCTTCCATTTTGAATCCAGGATGGGCCGGCGTGGCTTATGAGTTGTGTCCATGATGGAGCTCCGCTCATGGTGGTTGAGTCATTACTGTTAGCTGTAATGCATTGGTGGGTTTAATGTTTTGTAAGGGTTTCTTTATTATTGGGCATGTACGGATCTTCTTTTTTACTTCACATGTGGTTTTTTCTAAGTAGTTCTTGAGAATATTGGCTACAAAGACCCTCTTCATATGTGTTTATCCTAAACATTGTTCTTAGTCATTGGATTCTTTGAGTTGGTATCTTATAATTCAGTAAGATTGGTACACTATAAATGGACAAGGTTAGGATAAAAAGTGCAAGGATAGTCTCGGGCCATTACTCGAGTTGGGCTAAGACAATTGTGTAGGTGCTTAATGGAGATTAAGCTCACGGAGCGCAATCGACCTAGAGTTATTGTATGGAGAATTATATGTCAAGCAATTCTAAATTGCAATCATGCAGATTAATTCCTTTGGTCGAGGACATCATGGTTGTCGTATGGATAGGTTGGTGACTTTGTTACATGTATCATGCCCTAGGGCTATTAAGGTGCTATGTCCGGTCATCCTCTTATCCAAAGTGGCATGTGAATGTATAACAAGGGATCTCCAGCTTTTTATAAATGAAAGTAGAAGACTCTACGACATGAACAAGAAATCCTCAATTGGGGTACTAAGCGTGATTGAGATAAATTCTTGATAGCTGAACAACAGAATCATGTATATGTAAAAGGATCACATTTGGGGTTGACATAGACTATCCATGCCCCAACAATGTGATTGAGAGTATTGTATAGAAAGAGCTTGTACTGCATCGTAAGTTGCAATTGAATAGGTTTTCCTTATATTTTACATCAACTTGGGGACTATGATGTTGAGTTTGGTGTCACTCATGGTCAATGAAGCTTTGAAGAGTCAATAATGAATTCTTCACAATAAGGTGGATTAATTGTTTTCAGTATGTCAAAATGGTCAAAGAGTTTGAATCGTCTCACGGCCTCGTCGATTAGAACTTAATGATCGCAGACCCTATTCTTTGTATGTGATGATTACAAAGTATTGGAATGACTAATGTGATTAAACAAAAGGGGGAAATAATATCATGAAAAAAAAGGAGGAAATAATAAATTAAATTATTTAATTAATTATCATAGCGGTTTAATTTCTAAATTGGGCTTCGAAATAATTTCGGGTTGATCTAGGCTCAGCGGACTCGATCCCAGTTATAACCACATTACGTCATTTGGTGACTTATATTGAGAGAAAGCCCAAAAAGTCCAAGTAAAACCTACGGCCAGTTTTGGGTAGGGCTCATGGGATTTGGATTTTTATTTTTTACGTTAAAATTCAAAAGAGAACTTTTCCAAGAAGCCAACTATCTCGATTTATCAACAGACTCAACGTTGACTCATCTATTGCATGCAAAGCTCTCTAGCGCTCTCACTCTTGCATGAATGTCTCTAAGAGAAAGAAAAAGGAAAAAGGGAGGTACCCAAAAGGAAGAAGGAAGAGTACTTCTCTCATTGTATTCATCCTAAAAAGTGAACTGAGGTAGTGAAGTTTAAGGAGAGAAAGCAAACACTCCACCACCACCACTTGTTAGAAGTATATGCCCCGAAAGCCACTTGTTAAATGTAAATCAATAAATGAATCCAAGGAATGTAAATAACGTAAGAGACAAGTAATCTAAGGTAGTTAGATAGATACCTCGAAAGGATTAGCATCTTAGGAAGTACCTCAGTCGAATCAATGGCTCAAAGACCAAATAATTGTGATAAGTTGAGGAAATAATCCACTAAGGCTAGTATGTGTTATATCAACTCAATTGTGAGTATGACTTGTCTCAAGTCATCAATGTTAGACACTAAGACAAATGCATAGGTGATCAAAAGGTTATTGAGTTCACTAAACAATGATCAACAACGAGTTCTTATATACATGTTATGAAAGAACTCATAAGTTGTAATAATGTAAAGTAGTCTTTTGACCTGAGACACCATAGTTGCCTTGTGGCTACGCCTTCATGCTTCTAGCATTGTTGGGATCATTACAACAAGGGATCTCTAGCTTTCAATCATGGAAGGAGAATATAATGTAACATGATTCGGGAATCTTTGGTCAAAGCACATGAATCTGATTTAGGAAGAATGCTCCAAATCACATTCACAAGAATCATATGGATAATAATCACATTGGATGGTAGACATGAATGACTATCAACTGAAATAACACAATAAAGAGTATTGAATTAGACAAGGACCGTATTGCATTGCAATTGTAATTGAATAGGTTTTACACCACTTTTACTTAGCCTGGGTAGTCATGACATGTTGCTAGGTGTCACTCATGACTTGTAGAAGCCTTTATAAGGAGAATTAGAAGTAAATTTTAATTCACAATCAATTAGTAAGAGTTATAATCGCTCACTGCCTCACTAGTTAGAACCTAATAGATCGTACACCATGTAAAGATATTAAAGAAATTTAACTTAAATGGATAAATATAATAAAATATTTTAATTGAGTATGGTTGAGATTAATTAACTTAATTAATCAAACGAATAAGTTCAAAATGAGCTTTAAATTAGTTTCGGGTTTCACGACCCAATGGGCCTTTGTCCATAAAGCCCAATAAGCTTAAATTGCATGACAACCTAAAACAAAATGAACAAGCCCAATGAAAAAGGGTGGACGGCTATACATGAGGGTTAGTTTTTCACTCAAGCCACTCAAATTAGTAAACCCTAGAAGCTAAAAGGATGACATGGAAGGGAGGTGGAGACCAAAAAGGAACTTAAGACTCCCTTGTATTGATGTGTAAACAATAATATATATATATATATATATATA
>JADOBS010300461.1:0-10744 GCA_015708375.1 Cydonia oblonga | reverse complement strand
TTAATTTTTTTTTTTTTTTTTTTTTTTTTTCATTCCATATGTCTTGTATTTATATAAAATAAAAGAGTAATAAAAACAAGTATCAGCCACTTCTAGTAGAAAGACATCTTTGCTTATTTAATGGACAACCGTTGAACGTGGATTCCTTTTGATTGAGTGGCCATCCATTGATTTACAACAAACCTTTCAATTTTCTTGAATAGTACTTGTGAAATGAGAACAACTGAGACTATAAATACAAGATTAAACAACTGTAAATTCAAATTTAACGACTAAAACATAAGTAGTAATGTATCACCGAAGGCACGCTGAAATCCCTAAAACATTTACCCGAAATAAGTAATCTTTCTCTTTGGGAGAGTGGTGGGTCCACTCTAGTCAGCTCCAGTCAAAACCCTCTCTCTCTCTCTCTCTCACATGTCGAACACACACATTCACACAGACAAATGTGTTAAGAAGTTAGCAGCGCACATAGGCGCTGGTTCTCTACACAAACTCCACTTATTTCTTCTTCTACCCCATTTTGAGTTCTCTCTCTCTCTGGTGGGTGAGTGAGAAGAAGTTTCCCCCTTGGCTTCGACCATGGCTGCGTACGGACCCGGATTTCTTCTGGGTTTTCTTGCATTTCTAGGAGTGCAGCTCCTCCCTCAAATAATGGCAGGTCAGTACAATTTCTGGGTTTTTTTTAATTTTTTTTTATGAACCTCTGGTTTTGCTTAGTTTTGTTCTGTATTGTGACCGAAAAGCCTGCATTTATGTTTGTTTATTTAAATATTATTTTCTTCATTTTTTTTTTTTGTTCTAATTGTAATTCATGTTTTGGGCACTTTCGCTTTCAGCGACCCTATTGTAGGTTATTATGTATTAATTCTGGAGATGGGTCCTATTGAAATTTCAAGTTTTTAACTTGTTTTTTGATGAATTTTTAATTTTAAGACACCCGCGAGTTCAGTTTTTACCTTTTATATCCCTTCTTAGAGAAAGAAAACAAATGGTTTGCTGTGATTTTTAATGGGGTTACCATATGTTATCAATACATGTTATTGGCATGTGTTTTACAATTTTAAGCTCAATTTGGCTACTGGGTTTTTGTAGTTTTAACAATCTGTGTGTTCTGGTGAAATCCAACATTTTCAGTGTAAATTTTTTATCTTCTCGTTGCAAATTATAGCCTTTTTTTTGGTGTAATGTAATAAATTTGTTGGTATAATTTGAATAGATTGGAGCAGGCCTTGCATGTATCTTGTATTCTTGTCCTTCATAAAAGCTATATAGAAAACAATTGTTGACGTTGTGAAGAATCACATGTTCTTGCATTGGTGCTGCATCCTTTGCCAATATGGTGTGCACAATAGAGCATCGGGTAAATGCGATACTCGTAGAAGTCAAAGATAATAGATTTGAAATCTGTCTTGTTCTATGTTCTTTATCACACTAGCAGTTCATTGAATTTTTTAGGTTACTCCAAGCAAAAGCATCTTCATTCTGGAATAGAGTACTGCTGAGTGATAATCATTTTGGGGCAGTGACTAATTTGCTTAGTTCTTATCTTAATTGGGAGCTACTTGTTGTCTTAAGAATAATAACGGGGTTAAGATACATAAAACAACATACGTTTTGAGATCCAACACTGAGAAGTCCTGGACCCTGCACGGAGGGTCTAAAATATTCTGTTCATACATAGGACATCACCAACAGATGCAATGTTTGTTAGTTCTTGGAGTTTCTGTTATAATTGTACATGTCCTTTCCAAGGCTATTATATGTTTGCCCATTACAGACAGTTTCAATCCAGTGTGGAGATTATCAGTACTTATCGGTTCTGGTCAAACAGTCTGATGTCCCTTGTTGTGATGAGATGAATTTTAAATGAAATAAGACCATAGTATATACTTTTGCAGAATGCCCCTTAAATTTGAGTGGATCAAACGTTACTCAGGCAGCCTCTTTGTGCTCTAATAAAGAAGACAGAGGAAAGTGTTGCCGCTATATAAATGCTTTCATTGCAGTTTCTATTGCTCAGTATGCAAATGTGACAAGCGACTTGGGCGTTCCTTCAAATTTATCTGACATATGCCTCCATTCCATATCACAAACCTTAGTACTGTATGGAGTTCCCAGAAATGCAACAGCTTTCTGTGGGTTTGGGACAAAAATTCCAGTAAATTATGAGTGTAAGGGTCGAACAACTGTCACACAAATGCTGCAGTCTCCAAAGTTCATTGATGTCATGGCAAATTGCAAAGTACCACTTTCAGAGGAAACTAAATGCAAGAAGTGTTTAAATTCTGGCATCGTATATCTTCATCGTCTATTAGGAACAGAAGATAATATAACTTTGAGTACCTGCCGTGATGCAACTTTTGCTGCATTGGCAAGCCAAGTTGATGATGCTTCAGCTATTGACATGGCAAGCTGTTTCTTTCAAATCCAGGGGCTCAACAACATCCTACCAGGTACGGACAGTTCTGGCTGTGGAGGAGATTTTGGTTTATACTGAAACAGAATGTGACAAACACCATGTGCTAGATTTCAACTGTATTATAAAACTCTGTGTTACTGTTTTGTTTAGTCTTTAGTGTCTTCTAAAAAACTATTTTTTTTTTTCAAATACCATGTTCGAATTTTTTTAATTTTTAATTTTAATTTCTTTTTTAATTTTTTTTTGTTGCGATCAATGTCATGCTTCGTGTGTTAAATAAATAATTTTATGCTATTAGTATGAACAAACAAGGGTATATTGTATATTTGGTAAACTAGAATAGTGAACTAGTTTTTGGATCCAGGTTTGGTGAGGTAATAGAAGGCCTCTTCAAATCATATAAGTACTTCAACTATTGCCACTGTCATTGATGTTTTATTTACCTTTTTTTCGGTGGAAAGGTTGGTTGTTGGGAACAGCTTTAATGTATTTTGAAATGCCTTGAGGGCAAGCTTGGTACGAGGATAGTTAACATTATGTCATTTTTCCTGAAACATATTGTGAGAAGTGATCGTTAATGTTTTTATCAATAACATATTTTTTTGAGAAGAGTTTTTATCAATAACATAGACCTGTATAATGTACAATATACTATTTTTCTTACGAATAAGTAATTTTAAAAGCAGAAGATCTAGGTTCAACTATTCATGTTTGTGTAATCTTTATAAATGGGGTTCGTGGTCCATATATTTTCTTGATCCAAACAGGTAAATTTTTTCTCTATGTTGAAATTGTGTTTCTAGTTTCAGAGCCATCACCATCCTCCACCCCGAAGGCTTCTCCAAGTCCTTTTGTGGCTGCTAGCCCAAGCCAACACTTGTTGGGTCCACCCCAAAATGAAACACGTCATTCCTACCACCTTACATTGGTTCCAGGTATTGGCATTGCAGTAACAGCTGTCGCTGTAATGATGCTTTTAGTCTTGATAGTTCTCATTCGTAAGAAAAACAGAGAGTTACTGGATTCTGAGAGTATAGATCAAAAATCGTCAAAATCCTTTCACTCGCCTCGTCCTATGAGGAAATTTCAGGAAGGTATAATTATCTCTCTTATTTTTCTCGTAATTTGTTTTCTTGATGACTTGTATTCATGAATGAAACATTTTGTTGGGGGTCCCATCTGAGATGGTATTTAAGTGCAGGTCCTCCATCTATGTTTCGGAAATTCAGCCACAAGGAGATAAAGAAGGCGACTGAAAACTTAAACACAATTATTGGACAAGGGGGATTTGGAACTGTGTACAAAGCTCACTTTAGTGATGGTTTAGTGATAGCAGTTAAGCGAATGAACAAAGTGTCAGAGCAGGGAGAACATGAGTTCTGCAGAGAGATAGTGCTTCTAGCTAGATTGCATCATCGTCATCTTGTTGCTCTGAGGGGCTTTTGCAGCGAGAAGCGTGAGAGGTAGTTAATTTATGTATGTTTCTGTATGTTTGTGGCCCTTATATACCTGCCGAAATGCTTTATGTGTTCCATGGCAGGTTTCTCATGTATGAATACATGGAAAATGGTAGCTTGAAGGACCATCTTCACTGTATGTTACTCCATCTCTTGAATTCCCTTCTGCTTAGAATAGTGTTCTAAAACTGGATTATGGAAGGGGATGACTTTATGGTGTTTTTCATCGCGTTTGAAATCAATTCTTTCATCCTTTTGTCTCTCTCCCTCTGTGTTGCACTGTCACATTGCACTTGCGCTCGTGCAGAGTTATGACTATCTAACAACACAAGTTTCTGAATTTTGGTGGAATCCCACTTTAGTATGGTGATTTTTACCTTTGGTATATTCAGGATTTCAAAAGCTGTGGAGGACAGCATAAAGTCATTCTCTTATTTTGTTTCAAAAGCCATATTCTTTGAAGGCCACGTATTCTGATTATGTTAATTCTAATCTTTATGCAGCTCCAAATAGGACTCCTCTAAGTTGGCGGACTAGAATCCAAATTGCCATTGACGTAGCTAACGCTCTGGTAAACAGCAGGCTTATAGTCATCTTTTTACTGGCTTGTGTTGTTCATGAAATTGATTTGCTTCTAATTTGTTCTTCCGTGCAGGAGTATCTCCATTTCTATTGTGATCCTCCTCTTTGCCATAGAGATATTAAGTCCAGCAATATCTTACTGGATGATAATTTTGTTGCCAAGGTAGAATATATGGCTGGATGCTGATGTGGCTTTTAATACTCGATCGGAATCTCTTTGTTCTCAAAACAACTTAACGAAGAAAGACGTTAACCCCTCTCATATGTGACTAAACTTTTTATTCCTCCTTAAATCAAATGCATTCAAGGAGGAAGATTACTTTTATAAGTTTTATGATATTCCTTCCGTGGCAGGGAATGCATGCCAAGAACTCTTTTAAACTCTTGAAAGAAATCTCTCTACTTTTCTTTCCAGGTTGCAGATTTTGGCCTTGCACAGGCTTCAAAAGATGGTTCTATTTGCTTTGAACCAGTAAATACTGATATCCGTGGAACTCCAGGTTAGAGAATCATATTGATAGACTGACATATGAAGGTATAGTTTCTTTTTGCTAAAAACCTATGTTGAATGGATGGCTTCAGGTTATATGGATCCGGAGTACGTGGTTACCCAAGAGCTAACGGAGAAAAGTGATGTATACAGCTACGGTGTGTTACTGTTGGAGCTAGTAACTGCGAGGCAAGCAATACAAGACAACAGGAATTTGGTAGAATGGTCACAAAAGTACATGGAATCTGAATTAAGCTTACCTGATCTGGTGGATCCCAGTATACGAGATTCATTTGATTTGGATCAGCTCCAAACGGTTGTGTCTATCGTGAGATGGTGCACCCAGAAAGAAGGCCGCGATAGGCCTTCGATCAAACAGGTGCTTAGGCTTTTGTACGAGAGTTCGGACCCAATGCATAGTGGGTTCCTAGCAGCCGTGGAAGATGAAGAGTACGAAGAGACGGAAGGAAGAGGAAGGACTAGTAAAGGGAAGATGCATAGGACTGACATGATTTTTCATAGCGGGGATGGGAGGTATCTCGCTTCTTCTTCGAGTACATCCAGGTCTTATTGTAGTAGAAGCTTCTTGCTTGAAAATGGGTCGCCACAATCCCCTCCGAATATTCTCTCCGTTTGAAGACTTCATTGATTCGAGACTGTATTCCACGGATTGAGGTACGTTCAGTATTTCTTCAGCTCAATGTTTCGAAAAACTCATCAAACAGCTTCAAGGTGTTTACCAGTATGGACCAAAAGGCCAAAGCAAATTGTGAGGGCAGTATTGTTGCAAGCTTATGTCTTTTGCTTGTTACAAGTTTTGGGGAAGCATATGAATACATATCCTTTTGCTTGTATTGTTGTTAAAGACTTGGACAATTTTGGAACAACATTAATTTCGTACGGACCATTTTCCTACGTACGAGAAAGCCTTTTTTTTTTTCTTTTTTTTTTTTCAATGGGGATTAGTTGTTAGGCCCACACCGCATCGAACTTTAACGATCCGAACAGTCTACTTTTCAAGTTGCACTTCATAGATCATCCTTACAAAATATTAGACAAATCAAAAATATTTGAGGCATCTAATTGAGTTCAAAGAAATTGACTAACATTTTGTTTTCTAAGACACATTGAAACTTTATTGTGATAATTAAATAGGGAAACGATTTTGGATTGAATTGAACTTTTGTAAGAATGATTTAAGATTCGAGACATACAAAATAAACGGTTCGGATCGTTGAAGTTTGATGTGAGGTAAGTCCCGCAACTAATCTTCATTTTTTTTCAAAAATGGGAATCTCCTCCGTTGAAGGGCTTGTGTGTGTGTATATGGTTCCACATTGATTCAAGGTAATTGGAGATGGAAAGTCGGATATTACGCAGCACATCGTGTCGTAGTAACTCAACTCCGTCAATTTTTACTTGTAAATGAGAAGTTTTAGGCTTGAATCTCTGGAATGACAAGTTCGATAGTAATTTTAAACTTTCATGTGTGAACAATAAAACTTCATCAATCTAGTATCAAGAGGAGTCTCATTACCATTAGGGAAAAAGCACTAGAACAACTTTTTATCAGGAAAAAGAGGGCCAAGTTTAAACAAACAACAACAATACAAGCAACAAAGCACAATCACATTTCAAATCTTCAATCCAAGCAAATAAAAATGTAGCCCAAAAGTAGAAGAATAGCAAACCAGAAACAACACGCAAATATCCTCCGCAAAATCGATGACTCCGGCAACACAAGCAACCCAGGAAAGTCATTCTCTGACTCCATACAACAATCAATTCCTCCAACTTTATACATTTGAATTATAGGACTTCCAGTTCAGGAAACACTAATGAGGAGAGGCAAACAGGTTTCTTGTCTGCGTACGATTTGGATCCCAACAGAAGCTTCAAGTTTGGCAACACACTGAGTTTGTCAATTGAGATTGAAATAAAGGACACTTAAGCTTGACAAGGTTTGGCGGGAAGTGCAGTGGATCAGGTAGATTCTCTAACTTGACTTCCCGGCAAAACTACGCTTGAGAAGATGCACAAGTTTTGAAAGTCGCATGTTTGCTGGAAATGATTTCTCCCAGCGACAACGATTGAAGGTACCGGAATGTCTCTAAGGTGGAAATCACTAAGTTCACCCGCTCTTCTAATAAGCCAACTATCTTTAGTCAAGTAAACCAACCTTAAATTATAGTCTTGGCCATGCCATATGGAAAGAGGTATGCAAGGGTTTGGTAGACGACGAAACTAGGGGTGTGCATCAAAGCTGGTGAACCGAGAAACCAGACTAAACCGAGTTGGACCCATAAGTAGTTCCAACCAACATGTTAACTTACAAGGAATCAGTACCATTCTCAGAATATGATTACTTATCAACCAAGGAAAGATAAACATAAGCGGCATTCTTTAACATAAAACATTTATTGATGAGTTGAGAATACTTCCACATTATGTAGGTCAAGCTAATTTCAGTTTCAGTATAATCAAGCACAAAAGCAAAGTACAAGTAAATTTACATTAACATCTCCCATTAGCAGTTTATCAGTTGCAAATGACCGGGCGTGAATTGTGCACGGAAATTTCGATATTAGCTTCCCATCCATGCAAGACACGTCTAACACAACAAAAAATAAAAGGTGCTTCCCAGCCTCATCGGTCATTTTGTTTTTCCCCTTTATGAAATTTGTAACTAAAAAAACGTAAATATTCAAAAAGGAGAGGGAGAGACGCTGGGCTGCAGTGTGCGTACCTAAAAAGCATCGGAAAATTACTAGAAACAGCAACCGAACCACCTTAATTTTTATAGCCACCACTTGCAGCCAGGAACTTCCTGTTGCCAACTGGCTCTTCAAGCAACACCACCACATCTGTCACCTTCTCAAACAGTTGCTCTAGCTGATTAACTCCAAACTTCCGATAGTCCAGCGTCTTTTTATACCTCTGCTGGTAGACCTCCTCAAAGCAACCCAAGAAAATCCGACAAGAGTAGCTGACAAGAATCTCTTGCAGCTCATATTTGAAATTCTCCAGACTAGGGTCATCAATTCCACATTCACCCACTGTTCTCACATTGGTCTTTCCTTGGCTCGTCTCATTGTATTCTTCTACAACAACTCTTTCCTCCTCTGAGAACTCATCTGACGAGCCATTGCCTGTAGTAATATCCATGCACTCTTCTTGAGTCCCCTTCCCTTTCTTGTTATCCCTCTTTAACAAAACCAAAGGTGGTGCACTTGTGCCCGTTTTACAGTTCCGGAGGTAGACAAATCTCTTGTTCCCTTTTCCCTCTACAGCCATTGTGTCACCCAGCTTCTTGAACAGATTTACAAGCTTGAATGCACCATACTCTGATACATAAAGAGGCCTTCCAAAAACTTTCTGATACTCGGTTGGAACTTTCATAAGAGGCATGCAACCTCCCGATAGCTCAAGCAGTCTTACAAGCTGTCCCTTCAGACCATTTAGGTCCCCTGGCTGGACCCACCAAGTAGATTCATTTTGATCCCCAGATGTTGTAGGCCCAGCAGAAACTTCATTGAGACCAGACGGGAGACTGTGTGACCTTGAAGCAGTCGGACAGCAAGGCACCATTACGGAACTACTGTTGAATTCGGATAGTGATTGTGAGACTATTGAAAAATCTCTCGAGTTGTAATAGCTTTGTGATATTCCCTTATACAAGATAGCTTCTTCTTCATTTTGGATATCCACATTATCATTGATATGGCAACCCATAAGATACCCAGAAATATCAGCGTGACCCCCACGAGGATGCATTAAAACTTTAGTAGTAGGCACAAAGCCGTCTCCACGAGCCACACTAGGCCAGTCCCACACAAACTTACCAGCATTGCTGAGAGCAGATGAAACACCAACTCCAGATGGGATTACGAGGATAACAATATATCCACGTTGCCCAAGTATATGAAGTGCTGGAGCAAAATCAACATCCCCGGAGATGAGCATGATGGAAGAAGGTGGAGGATTGTCAAGGGCAAACAGGAACATATCAACCAGGATAGCTTTGTCAGCAGCATCCTTTCTTCCATTTGGAACATCAATTAGTCTAACACCAGTTCTCTGGCATCCCTCGCGGAGTCGTCTAGGGAAGCCATTAAAGTCCCCATAAGCAGAAAACGTCATAACTGCTCCTTTAATTATGGGATGCACCTGTAGAGCCATTCTGATATTACCAGCTACATCTTCTGGACGGACATCACTAGGGACAGGGCAGTTCTCAATATCCCAAAAGATAGCCACAGGACCATCAAAGGAGCCTCGGCTGGGCTGGTTTGTTGGAGCTTGAAACATGTTTGTGTTTGAATCTGATATATTTGCTCCTCTTTGCTCTGACAGTTCTGAAGGCACTATTGATGTTGATGTATATGGGAAAGCCATCACAGTTCAAAACTCATAGAATCCTGCTTACGCAAATAGAAGAAAACAGAATAAGAATGGTCCTCAAAAGAATTATTAACAACAAGATTAAACAAAAGCAAAACCTGCATCCCAAAGTGTGTAGAATTTTAATACTTGGGCATAATATTTCTACTAGTTACTGAAAAGTTGCGAGTGGAGTTATACAGAATTAGATACAGACAACTACGGCCTCCAGTGTCTTAATAAGCATAATTTCAAAGGCGAATAATCACAGGGTGAAGGTCTCTTCCAAAATAAACCACACTGGTTGACTGAAGTGGAACCCAAAACAAGCAGCATTAGTCTTTCTCTTGTAAAAATGCAAATTAAACCGAAAGCGTACCAATTAAAGCGAATGAAGTGTACATTATCCCCACTGAACTACTTAATAGAGTTTAACTGAATGTACATCAAATTGTTCATTTCTCATTATTCTTATATTGCTGTTGTTTATCTTCCTTGTTAGTCGAATATAATAATTAACAGTTAGGTAATACTGGACTTAAAACTAAAATCTTCGTTTAAGTTGGTAAGAAATAAATATTAATAGAAGATGGTTAAATGAAACCTAGCCATCAATTACAACTGAGCCAGAAAACGTACAAAAAGGGTGGAGCGGGAGGGAACCTCCCTCACCCCTCCTCAACCCCACCCCTCACTAAATCTTGTCGACCTCCAAGCTCAACGGGTAATGACACTTTGAATCGCTCGGCTTTGCTTACCATTCCTTATTTTCTATCTCTTAACTCTCTAAACTTTTGTTTGCGCTGCCTTTAACAAAGACCAAAAGTAATCATGGTACTCGATTGACGTCTAAAATCTTATTTTCAGCCAAGTGTGATTGTAACAGTTGAGATTCGTAAACTTTTAGTGCCAGAAATCAACGTAAAATCTCCAAATCCTATCAAATCATCACAGAAATTTAACACCATGCATGGAATGATGGAATAAAAATTAGAAATTAAACATAAGAAATACTGAAAGAAGAAAAGGGTACCTCATACCTTGCCTGCCGCTGCTCGTCAAAGGCCAAAAAACTTAGATCCTAAATACCAAAATGAAATCTGAAATTGAATCAGAACCCACACAAATTGGAGCCGAAAAAGCAGAAAATTGGATAGATAGAGAGCAAAAGCGGGAAGAAGGAAGGATACTGGTTAATGGGTAATTGGGGATTTATGCGAGAAACTGAGAATTTATAAGGAAACCGATGAGAATTTATATGAATTCGATTAGGAGGACTGACTAAAACTCGTACCTACTTTCTGAATTTCGAGCAAATAAAAACTGTAGATTTGGGCTTTGAAGTCGATGCCCAGAGAGAGAGAGAGAGAGAGAGAGAGAATTGTGATTTTTTTTTGGGGGGGGGGGGGGGGG
>JADOBS010300460.1:0-10742 GCA_015708375.1 Cydonia oblonga | reverse complement strand
TGTATTTCCATATTTATATATAAACCATGGAAACCAAACCCAATGCCTCAGCCATTTGAGGACGAGAGAGAGAGAGAGAGAGAGAGAGAGAGAGAGAGAAGGGAGGGGAGAGAGAGAGAGGGAAAATGGGGGATTCAAGTGATTCAGTGTCGGTGGATATGGAGGGGGTTTCTCTTGGCGGAAAGGTAAACAAAACAACCCACATTCCTGAAATTTTGTATTGTATTTTGCTTTTATCAAACACTTTGTTCTGTTTGGTTGCCGAGAAAATTTTGAAATTTGCATAATGCAAAAACGTATTGCGTTTGATTCTGCTATTCCGAAATGCCCAACTCTTTGATTACGAAAAATGGGTGTTGTTGAGAGGAATTGACTATTATTTACTTGTTCATCTGGAATGATTACTGCAACATTACTTTTTCTTATTTGCAAGGTAATTAATTCTGATTGTCTATTTATTTTTGGGTTTTTGTTAAAATTTTGTTTCTGTTGAAAAGCAAATGCATTTTTTCTCATTTGGAAGCTGAGTATACAAGTCAATTATGTAGAAAATGGTTAGTAGTTTAATTTTTCTGCTCTGGGAAATATATTCTTTTTGGTTGGCTAGTAACTGGAATGCTGATATTCTTGGAGTCAAAGATTAAAAGATTCAAACTTTCTTTATTTTGATGATTGGTTACGTGCCCATATGAGCAAAAGTAGTCAATTTTTACTACTTTGTTGTTAAGGGTACTAACTGCACATGAACACTCTACTTTTCTTCTTGATGGTAATATACTTTGGTATGGTTGGTATTCTCATGATCTCATCTCCTTGGAGTAAATTACTTTTTAACGTGCGCCGTTTAACCCCTGAATGCTGATTCGCAATCATAAGAATGTCACTATTCTGCTTTTAGAACTTCATATTTGTATTGCTCAATTTACTTTCCTGAAATGTTGTCTAAATTGTATCTGGTTATGGAATTTCTCTGCAGGAGCATCTTGTAAGAACCTGTCTCGGTTATGTGTCCGTCGCTGTGTTGGGAGATCCCGACAAGCCAGCTCTTGTCACGTATCCTGATTTAGCCTTAAATCGTAAGTAAAACATCGCTTAGCTACCGGTAATTGTTGTTTTGATTGGTTGTACTTTTGGTTTGACATACGTGGACGTGTGCTACTCACGAAATTGAACTTTATTGCCTGGTAGTTTAGTTCATTGATCTTGCCCATTATTTTCAATTCCAATTTTTTTAGTATAATCAAATTGTTCATAACCCTGAAACGTTATGTGTGGTAAGAACATATGTTTGATCAATTTCTATATCTGAAATTTATTTGTTATGAATGCAGTTTCTTAACTAGTTTGGCTTTGCTTTTTTTTTTTTTTTGGTTGCCTAAATTGGAGAAATTCTGTCTAAATTTTTTACCACGTAATACAAGTATTTAAAATATTGAGCATCATGGATTATCTCAACCAAACATTTCAACATCGTAGTTTCTTTTTGTGGAATTACTTTGAAGGTCCAACTTAACATTTGTCTTATTATCTGTTTTACCAGATATGTCCTGCTTTCAAGGATTATTCCTTTGTCCGGAAGCTTGTTCCTTGCTGCTCCACAACTTTTGCATATATCATATCAGTCCTCCTGGGCACGAGGTTTGTAATTCTCAATAACCTGACTACATATATGGCTTCCACTTGATTTTTCTGGCTTTATTACTTGTCAAATTTTCTCTTATATTGAGTGCTATTATTCACATCATATCTGATCTCGTGCTTTCTTCAAGAACTTTTTCAGTTTGGAGCTTCTGCAATCAGCCTTGATGATCCTTTGTATTCTGTTGATGATTTAGTAGATCAGATTGCTGAGGTTCTCGACTTTTTCGGGTAAATGAAATTTTCATTTCATGCTCTATTTTATGTGAATCAGGAGCTTGATTTTGAGTGATCTGAATTAGTTGTCTGTTCATAAGAATGATTCTGGTTTAGTCTCTCATTCCCATTAACTAAACACAAATAAATCATGATCCTTTGATGGATTGAGTTACCCTGACCTCTCTCTCTCTCCGTAGACTCGGTGCAGTGATGTGTATGGGCGTTACAGCTGGAGCTTTCATTCTCACCCAATTTGCTGTAAGATCTTTTGGCATAGTGCTGATTAGTGCTTATATGTGTTCCTTATTTTTCAATGAGTCCTTAATAGATCGTCTGATTTTTCTATAACTCTTGGCAACAGATGAAATATAGACCACGTGTCATGGGTTTGATACTTGTTTCTCCTATATGCAAAGCAGCCACTTGGACAGAATGGTTGTATAATAAGGTTTTCTTTCTCCCCTTCCTGGACCTTTAACTATATTGGGTTTAAGAAAAATCTGGTTCTCACATGACTTTTCATGTCATTTTCAGGTGATGTCGAATTTACTCTACTTTTATGGCATGTGCGGGGTGGTTAATGAGATATTGCTTAACCGGTACTTCAGCAAGGTCTGCCACTGCTCTAGTTGAACTCACATATATTTGTGTCCCGGCATCTATTTTTGGTTTGATTGTTTAAGTTTTAAATCCTGGCTTCAGGAAGTTCGTGGTGGTGTTCAAGTACCAGAGTCAGATATAGTTCAGGCATGCAGAAGAGTTAGTGTTCTAGCCTTTATTACCTTCTCTTATTATGTTATGTTCATTGTCTGTTTAAAACCAACAATGATGGTGGTTAAGTGCTGATCACATGTCGAATGTGTGTATGCTCTTACAGTCGCTCGACGAAAGGCATGGTTCGAATGTTTGGCGGTTTCTTGAAGCAATGAATGGGTAAATTCCTTTCCGGAGATTTTTCTTTATGTTTTTATTTTATGATCAATCCCATTAGGCAAATCACCCTCTTGGGGAGGGCCTGTCCACAGCAGACAAATTATCAATGTGATATTTGCAATCAGTGTGGCATTCTGTAGTGTGAACCTCACAAAATGCATTCAGGATGCTTAATTACAAAGCACTTCATATTCGGAGTTTGATGCGTTAGGTGGCATGGGAGTAATTCTGTTTTTTTTTGTCTCACAGGAGGCCTGACATTTCTGAAGGATTGAGAAAGCTACAATGCCGTACGCTAATATTTGTCGGGGACAGCTCTCCGTTTCACTCAGAAGCTCTGTACATGACCTCAAAACTAGATAGAAGATACAGTGCCTTGGTTGAGGTATCCAACCCGGATCTAATTTGTACGGTCATATCACGTTTTAGTTGTATCTGTCCATGAATTTAAAGTCAGCTCATTGTTGGACGTGTTGGTGACCTGCAGGTTCAGGCATGCGGGTCGATGGTGACAGAGGAGCAGCCACATGCGATGTTGATACCGCTAGAGTACTTCCTCATGGGATATGGTTTATACAGGCCTTCTCAGTCTAGTGTCAGCCCAAGAAGCCCCTTGAGTCCTTCCTGCATCGCGCCCGAGCTTCTTTCACCAGAAAGCATGGGCTTGAAGTTGAAACCGATAAAAACTCGGATTCCTCATTCCTGAAAGAAGTTGAAAAAGGGTTTGCGAAACACGTTTCTTTTCTGTAATCTATCTGAGTTTTTTCATTTAGATTTTTGGGGGTTGAAAAATGGTAAGGGGATTATTAGCGGTTCTGTAGATATAAAGAAAGGAAGAGAAGGATACAGGGGGATAAAATCACAAGGGAAGCAGATATGATTCTTTCATTTGTAAACACAAATGTTAGTTGAGGAAGGGGGAGGTCTAGTTGTCTGTAAATCGTCGAAATAAACATTTAGTGACAAACAAAAACATAAATCTCAATAATGTTATACAATGGATGATGAACTTGTATCTTTCTTCGTGTTCTCGATATGGTTTTTCTGTTGATCGATCGATTTTCTTCTTTTAGTGTAGTTTTTGTTCTGTTGATTCATCGATTTTCTTCTTTTAGATTAGTTTTCGTTGTTCTCGTAGTTATGATAAGTTGTTCTATCGGGTGGCTGGTGCCAGTTGCACGTAAAACCTGTTGATTCATCAATTTTCCTCTTAGTTTTAGATTCTATCGGGTGTCGGGTGCCGGTTGCACCTAAAACTTGCTGATCTTTAGTTGTTGATTCGTCAATTTTCTTCTTTTAGTTTTATTTTTTGTTCTTCTCTTGGTTATGATATGTTGATTAAAGTGGGAGAAAGTGGGAGAAAGTGGGAGCCTGTCGCACTCAAAAACTTGCTGATCTTTAGTTGTACTACAAAACTGACGAGTTACGTGAAGAGCGGTTTCTTTTAGGTTTCACTGATGTGGCACACTATTCAACTTTTGGTGGTGGATAATGTGTCAGCCCAAGTAGCCATCGAACCTCGTTGGCACAAATATGACTCAATTAATCACTGAAAGGGACTTGATGGAGTTTGTCATGGCCTGCATGATATAAATGGTTAGGTAGTGCATGCCTATAAGCTAAGCGCTATTGTCAACCACTGGCAAGGAATTGTGCCCACACCTCTACGTTAAGCCAGTCAATCAGGACAGCGTGCTTGCTTTTGGGTACTCGACTTTGAATTTTTCTACTTGTAGATTAGAGTAATTTATAATATCGCCTTATTAAACGATTATCGGCGAGGAAGCGAAACTGGGAGGGCGTTTAGGAAGGCATCAAGGGCAGAGGCAGATACCGAACTGCTTTGAGACTTGCAGTCAATTGGAACCAAATGATTACTTCTCTCTTTGCCAGACTTGTCTTCAACCGTGTTGAGCAAGGGATTTGCAGAAATCAAATCCCAGATTGGATAGTTCTTCCTTGGCAACAGAAAGTCTCTTCCTTCAAGCTTCAAACCACAAGCACCATCTGATGAAACAGAAGCTCCATCTCCAACATAGATGGAAGTGTTTCTTCCCATCTGATGAAACAGAGGCTTGGATCTTTCCCATCACTAAACCCTGCGGCAACAACTTGAAGGGCTTATGATCCAAGAAGCGCTTTCTAGAAAGTATTTAGCAGGACTACCAAGTGCTTCCTCCAAAAGCACTTTGAGTTTTATTAAAAAATTCCGACACGCTTATTATAAAAGCACTTCTAGTAAAAAGATTTATGAGTAAAAGTGTTTTTTACAAAACCACTTGGCGAAGCCGTTTTAATTTACCTTGCACGCATGTGCGACAATTATAAATCACAAAAAAAAAAAAGAAAGTGATTTCCGCATATTTTTATTTTTATTTTTTCACATTTTGTTTATTTCTAGTCTTTGAATTGAATAAATGAAAGGTTTCAAAATTAACGTGGAAAAGGAAAGAAGAAGTGTGCGGAAATGTTACACAACATGATAACATTTATGTTCATAAGGAAATGAAATTACCCAAAAGCATGGATTGGAACCCTCTTCAAACACTCTGAAATGTCCTCAATCGTCTTTCCATGTACATGAAGCTCCGCCATCATCTGATCCTGAAAATTACGTGACATTCGAGTTACATACTGCTGTGTTCGAAAATTCGTTACCATGTAGGGAGGAGCCGAGTGAACGAGTTTTTGACACCCAACTCGTCCACGACCTAGTTGTCGTTGTCGCAGGCGATGATCGTCTTGTCAAAGTCGAAAACAACGACCATCCCCGCCGCCATTGCTCCGATATGATAAGGGCGGTGGTGGTGGTAGCCGTGTTAATTGTGAGACAGGAGGGTTAAGCCTTAAAGTGTTTTTGTAGGGGTGGCTTAATGCTTACAACTTAGCAAGCACCAAGTCCCTAACTTTTGGAATATAAAGGAAGAAGAAAATGAGCAAGCACATTCTTACGAATGTTCCACAAATCATAATCAGACACACATAAAAAATTAATACATTAAGAACACGAGAAGTGTACGGGGAGGAAGAATTTACGATCTATCTAACAAGAAATGTCACCTTACTTGGAAGGAGCAAAGAACTTTTTGACGGGTTTTTATTAAGAAGAGAAATGATTTCCGCACATGGCTTCTCTTCTCATGCACATTTCCATTTATTTCCGACCCAAATCAAAGCAAGATCAATGAACAGAATAAACAATGACATGCAGAAGAAGAAAATGAGTTTTCATAAATAATTTTTCCATTAAAAAGGTAATTAAGGTTAATATTTGGGTTTAGGGAAATAAATTATTTAGAACCAAGATTAGGCATCGGTTATCAGAACTTCAATTGTGCTTTTGCTTACAAGAAACTAGTACTTAAAACTTTTAGCTTGCATAGAGGAATATACACTCGCAATATTTGCATTGTTTCCCTACAAAATGATCCAGAAATGCCCATTCCTTCCATTTGCTATGTACCTTCCAAAAACTTTCAATTGACACCAAATTTGTGAGTGTTAATCCTAATGTGGTGGCTTTTGTGGTTTCTCTCGAGGTTTTCGTTCTGACGAGTCTTTCTTCGGTTCATCTCCGAGTACATTTCATCTATCATCGGTTTCCATAGCCGGACACGAGCATTTATGAACCAATTGGATACCTAGTATAGCCAAATATATAGAAAAAATAATGAGTTCTTAGAAGCTGTGGATTCAAATGCCAAATAAAATCAGTGATCACGTACCTGGTTTCTTGTCAATCCACTTTTTACAGCCAGAACATGCTTCTCCGAATCTTTAGGGTACCTGAAAATCGATTAAATTGATAAGACATGTTATTGATAAGAGAATGTTTGAGCACATACGCGAAGACGGGCATTATAGTAAGCAAAACTCTTAAGACGTTCGTGAGAAAGCTCACGGATGAAGGAAGTTCTGAAACATCCAGGCGCGTAACACTGAGACAGATCTTTCAGGCAAGCCTCTCTGAGGTCTCCATATTTGATGTTCTTTCTTCTTTAGATGCTGAAGAGCCAACTGCTTTTGGATTTCAAAAGACCCTTCACTCTCACCGGGGGATGCAGGGCTTGCATTTTCACTTATTGAAAGGAAATGTGTGCTAATCCGCTCCCTCAGACTTTTATACAGCACAGAGATAGTTTGAAGCGCAAAACGAGCGTGTATATGAGGATCTGTCTCGGTTGCAGCATGAAATGCCGATACAACTGTATGAATCTCATCGGCACATTGGTTGTAGCAGTCATCAAGCTGCATCAGAAGAACCAAAATATCAATCTGTTACAGTGCCCAAATACTAGTTCTAAGTCCAACACATTCGTTTTGGATATAGGAAATTTAATTCACTACCAAATCAGATAATTTAGACTAATTAATAGCACAATACAACTACATACCGTCTGTAAAAGGGCCAGCAATTTGGTTTTCTTTGCTTTGATTTCCTGTTTTCGCACTGCAGGCTCCTTTGGTACCTCAAATCTACCATCCAAACCATCATCCATCACCGACATCCCTCTCTCAGACACGAGCCTGACAGATGAAAAACTCGACTGGTCTAGATTTTCTAGTGAATAATTTGCGATATCAGAAAGTATTTCCCGAACCACATGAAGATATCTTGATCCACATATTACTTGGGATAACTGAGGTGGATTGCAAGAACTGTAACTTAGGGAAAGCTTCTCACTGCTGCTAGAATTTCGCTCTGGTGAGGCAAACCTTGTTTGATTCAGACAAGGCTGAGCAATCCCTGAAGAACCAACATCGGGATATTGGTTTCCAATATCCAAAGGCCTGGACGTGGCAAGAGTTAGAGCAAGCTCGTTACTAAATTTCGGGGAACTGTAAGAATTATATGTCATCACACTTGCACCATCTGATGATAACCATCCATTTGGATCCACATTTCCAACGGATGAATAAGGTTGAAGTCCTGTTCTTACTGAAGATCTTTCACCAAGTTCCGAAAGAGCTGCGTATTTGTTGATCTCCCATTGTCTATTTATGCTACCAAGCATTTCATCATATCCACAGTTCACAGAGGTAGCGAACAGAGAATTCGAGTTGTTAGAGCAGTCATTCGAAACATAAACTTCCGAAGAATTAATCGGCATTGCTGAAATTGCTAAATTGTTGAGATTTTCTTGAAGACTACTACCCCTTGCCGCAAAAAGTGCAGCAAGTGAAGCAGAAGATTGAGGTGTTGCTTGGAAAACCGTACCATCTGTGAAACTTGAACTTCCAAATGAAGAGTCTCTCACATTGTTCCTTCTTTGAGAAGTAAGAAATGGACTCGTTTCAGCCACACTAACGCCGTTTGCAGCGTTAAGATCAGAATCAGAATCCATGACAGGTTCTCCATGAAAGGTCGAAAGCACTGGAATCGACGCCATCATACGGTTTTGATGATCGAGATCAAATGAATAGGACTGAATAAGTGAGTTCATTGTTATGTGTGGTACAACCCCATCCATGACAAGAGAACTTCGGCCATCCGCCGGACAATTATACATCTCATTATCCATCATATCACAGGGCAACAAACTTCACATTTCATTTGGCACTACTAAAAAATCAGGGAGATGAATATTCTATCAGGCAACTCTCTTCCAATCATGAGCTAATCAATTTCAATCAATCTTCGCCTGGAAAAATTTAAAACTCCAGTTAATTTGCACCTACATTTCAGATTTATAACCCAATATAGTTTAGTTTCTTTTCATAAACTAATCTAAACTACGAAGAAGGCGATTAGTAACTTTGCCAGAGAGGCGGGAGCACGTTACTCTAGCCAACTTGGCCATGTCAAAGATTAAATGTATAAACTCAGCGAGACATTTAACAAAACTGTGAACTTAATACTGCAACCAGTAGCAAATTATGTGCGTGTTACAAGGAAAAATACAAAACTAACTGCATAAATTAAAGAAAAACAGATAGTTAACAGTTTATAAACGAAATATTGCAATCAGTAACAAACAAATCATGAATGTGACAAACCTGAGAAAGCAGATTCTTCCCCAAAAAACCTTCTCTGAAGCAAATCAAATTTATGAAAAACTTTCAAGCAGATTCATGGGACTTTTCCCATATCAGACCCCCAAAACTTCCAATGAAAAGAAAGATGGTAATGTTGATTGACTCAGAATGTATGTATAATTCTCGTAGCAAGAATAATAAAACCAGAAAGCTCACAAAAGATATGATTCTTTTGCTTTATCCTTAAAGCCAAAAAGGAGTACAACGCAAAAAAAGAAAAGAAAAAAGGAAGGCAGAATATGCAGTGGTGAGCAAGTAACTTTGTTCCTTCTTTTAAAAAAAAGAGCAAGGAGAGAAAGCTATTGAGGCCTTACGCATTCTCCTTCCCTCCCACCTTTCTCCAATCACAAGAAATATAAAAGCAACGTATAAAGTTGAAGTCTTTTGTTTTGAATGAACAGAAAAGTGGGTTTTTTTTCTTTCTTTCAAGCTAAAAACCAAAACCCAAGAGACTGAAATAGTTTCAGAAATCAGGAGGACCCATCAAAGTTTCAGAGTTCATCTCTCCCTCCCTCTCTCTCTCTCTCTCTCTCTAGCTTGAAGCCACAAGATTTAAAGGAAGAAACAGAAATGGGTCTGAAAAATAAGGACACCCATCTCAGAGAACCCAATAAAAGAACAAAGAGAGGGAGAGAGAGTGAAAAAAGCCAAAGAACTAAAAACCCACAAATGAAAAAAGCTTTTGTTACAGAATTTAAGTGCTTTTGTCACAGACGTGGAATTGAATGCATGAAATTATGAAATGGAAACATTAATTTAATTAAGCTATAGAGAGAGAGAGAGTGCGAGAGAGAGACGCTCCTTTGCTCTGCAGAGTTTGGAGGGGGCCCATGCATGTCTTTGCCTTCTCATTCTGATCTCTTTTGTCCTCCTCACCACCTCTCATTATCTGCTGCTTCACTGCAATCATCACAATCAAAATATCTGGATTCTCTCTGATCAACCCACTGTTCTGGGCAGGTCCCCTCACCCCCCCATTTTTCCACAGAGAGAGAGATGGGTGGAAAAAACAAAAGAGTAAAAAGCCCCTTGCTTTTTATCTATTTTTGAACCCCAAAACCCTGATTGATTGAAAACCAAGAGTAAAATATGGCAAAGAGCTCTCTAACTTTCTCCCCAGAATCCAACAACCAATGGCTTTAAAAGCAATCTGAAAGGTGACAATGCTGATGAGGGAGGGGAGAGAGAGGAGATTGAGAGAGAGCCAATGCACTGTGGTAGCAGCTAGCTACCAGTGTACTTTTGTACACATGCAGAAGAGATGAATAAAAGAAAGAAAAAAAAAACAGACAGACAGTGCTGATGCAAGCAAGACCCCAAAATCTCTGATCAGAAAATCTTGATGATGAATTAATGAGAGCAATTGCATATCACACCTACGTCTTCTTTTCTTTTTTGCATGGATGTCCAAATCTAAATTATTTAACCCTGTGGCCTAATTAATAATTTATATATAGACTAATTATTATTATCTAAGTAGGGTTTTTAAAAATCTAGCAAATGATGATGAGAATCTGCAGAAACTGGGGAGGAAAGATCCCACAATGATGAAACAGTGGGTTTTGTGCTTGAAGTGATCTTGTTTTAAATTCTTGGATCATGAATTTAATACTGATAAATAATTAAGTAATTTCCTCTTCCTTTAAAAAATATTTGAAAAAATATGGATACTGGGGGGTCCGGATGATGTGACAGTACATGCAACCTGCTCTGAGATTTTGCTGGTCATGTGCCTGTACATGATTTGGCGGATACAAAGTAGATACACCCCCCTCTCAAGTAATCAAACACTGGAAAATTAGAAAGAATAGCGTTATCTCTATCTATTTTTATTTATCACATTTTTGGTAATTTTAATATGCCGAATTGAATGAAAAAAAAAAAAAAAAAAAAAAAATTAAAAGTAAAAAATTATT
>JADOBS010300459.1:0-10740 GCA_015708375.1 Cydonia oblonga | reverse complement strand
GGTTTTGGTTTGTTTTGAATTATGGATTGTTATTTGAATGGATATTATTTTCTCGAATTGCTTAATTGAATGAATGGACTTATATTTATGCATGTGACCAATTCAATCAATTTATTTCTAGGTATGTGTAGTGGGGAAGTTAATTGTCAGGCAGATAGTGCAACTACGCACACCATCTTGCATGAACGGCACTATTTTACTAACTTGATGCCCAATAAAGCTCATTTGACAACTCTCTTAGGCCCATCCAACCTGATTGAAAGATACGGAAAGGCACGTATCATGTTGTCCAATGGTACTATCTTGACTGTTAAGGAGGCATTCTATTCTCCACGTTCCGGAAGAACGTTGCTAAGTTTTAGAGATATTCGAGATAATCAATATCATATTGAAACCATTGAAGATCATGATTCTAAATTTCTTTGTATCACTTCATATGAATATGGCCAGAAGTATATTCATGAGAAGTTGGAACGTCTGCTGTGTGGGTTGTACATCACAACCATTCGCAGCATAGAAGCCCACAGTGTGGTCGGCCCTATGCCTGAGTTCCAGGATACTTTGTTGCTTTGGCATGACCGTTTGGGACATCCTGGACGTGACATGATGTGCCGTATCCTCAAATCTTCACACGGGCATAAGTTACATCCCTATGTTGGACTCCCGCCATGCAAAGCATGTTCTTTAGGGAAGTTAAATACTCAACCCTCCCATAGAATGATTATTCACGACCCTCCTAAATTTCTTCAGAGGATTCAACTGGACATTTGTGGACATATCCAACCAACATGCAAACCATTTAGATACTTTATGTTGTTGGTTGATGCATTGACCAGATGGTCACATGTGTGCTTGTTTCCACACGCAACGCCGCATTTGCTAAACTCCTAGCTCAAATCATTAAGCTAAGGGTTCACCACCCTAATTATTCGATTAAGTCCATTCGATTGGATAACACTGGAGAGTTTACGTCACAGACTTTTGACGATTATTGCATGTCAGTAGGGATTGATGTGGAACATCTTATACCCCATGTTCACACCCAAAACGGCCTGGCAGAAGCTTTCATAAAGCACCTTTAATTGATAGCTCGGACTTTGGTTATGAAAACCAAATTGCCGATATCTGCCTGGGGCTATGCAATATTGCACACAGCTATGTTGGTCCACCTGAAGCCCACCGCTACCCAACCACATTCACCGTTATAGTTGGTCACTAGATACGAGCCTGACGTCTTGTATTTATGGGTGTTTGGGTGCGCCATTTATGTGCCAATAGCACCGCCACTACGTACCAAAATGGGTCCTCAAAGAAAAATGGGAATCTATGTCGGTTATGATTCACCATCAATTGTTTGCTATTTAGAACCCTTGACAGGAGATCCATTTACTCCACATTTTGCAGATTGTCACTTTGATGAAACAATCTTCCGGTCGTTAGGGGGAGATAAGCATGCTAACATTCCTGTAGAACACCGCGAATTGTCGTGGTATGCTCCCACTATGTCTCATTTAGATCTTCACACTGCCCAGTCTGAAACTGAGGTGAGTCGAATTATAGATCTTCAGAGCATTTCTCAAAGCATGCCGGATGCTTTTAATGATCTAGCAAAGGTGACAAGATCACATATACCCGCTGCAAACACACCTGCAAGGATAGATGTACCATGCGTACGTCAATAACCCACCTGGGAAGGCCAAACCGTCCCCAAAGGTAGGGAGTCCGCACCCTCCACGTGGCAAAGTACATTGGCGGCTAGCCAATCACCTGCTTCAATCCTGAAGCGTGGCAGACCCCTTGGTTTAAAGGATTCACAACCCCCGAAATAAATGGCACCAACTAGCGACCCTAGTTTGAATCCGA
The DNA here is from genome assembly GCA_015708375.1 of Cydonia oblonga. NCBI lineage: Eukaryota > Viridiplantae > Streptophyta > Magnoliopsida > Rosales > Rosaceae > Cydonia > Cydonia oblonga. The sequence continues at coordinate 8,877 of JADOBS010300459.1, read as the reverse complement.
CCATCACTCACTCATTTGTTCCAATGCATGAGGTTATTCTAGATTATGGTGATGCTTCAGACAAAATTTCGGTCCACTACGCAGTATTGGATGAGGTTTGGAATAAGAATGAGATGATTGTCGATGATGCATTCACATACTCAGTAGATACTAACATCATGTTTAGCGATGACATTGAACCACGTTCCATCGATGAATGTCGACGTAGAACCGATTGATCAAACTGGAAACAAGCAATCCAAGTCAAACTCAATTCGCTCGCGAAACGTAAAGTGTTTGGACCTATTGTTCTTACACCACCACGTTTGAAGCCCGTTGGCTACAAGTGGGTTTTCGTGAGGAAACGTATAAGAAGAATGAAATAGTGCGATACAAAGCACGCCTCGTAGCGCAAGGTTTCTCTCAACGCCCTGGGATTTATTACGAAGAGACGTATTCCCCCGTAATCAACGTTATAACATTCCGCTACCTAATCAGTTTGGTAGTTTCCAAAAAACTAAATATGCAGCTTATGGACGTGGTAATCGCGTATCTCTATTGGGATCTAGATACGGAAATTTACATGAAAGTTCCAGAAAGACTTTCATTGACTGGTTCAAATAGTTCTAGACCACGGAACACTCTCTTAATTAGGTTAAGGAGGCCACTCTACGGATTGAAACAATCCAGGCCAGTGTGGTATAACCGTCTGAGTGAATATTTGACAAGTCAAGGATATGTGAACAATGAATTGTGCCCATGCGTGTTCATAAAGAAGTCATATTCCGAATTTACAATCGTTGCAGTTTATGTCGATAACATAAACCTCATTGGGACTCCGGCAGAGCTTGAGGAAACTACTGCACACTTGAAATCAGAATTTAAGATGAAGGATCTTGGGAAAACTCGATACTGTCTCAGCCTGGAGATCGAGCATTGTTCGGATGGAATCTTAGTACATCAATCGAATTACACCCAAAATGTGTTGCGTCATTTTAATAAAGACAAAGCGAAGTCTTCGAGCACACTCATGGTCGTTCGGACTCTAGATGCTAAATGAGATCATTTCCGTCCAAATAAGGATGAGGAAGAGATTTTGGAACCCGAAGTTCATTACCTAAGTGCAATTGGGGCTTTATTGTACTTGGCTTAATGTACTAGACCAGACATCTTCTTCGTTGTGAATCTATTGGCTAGTTACAGCAATGCGCCCACACGCAAGCACTGGAATGGTGTTAAAGACATTTTCCGCTACCTCAAGGGTACAACGGATTTTGGCTTGTTCTATACCATGAATATCCAAGTGTTGCCGCCCCCTATTGTACTCGAATTTATTCTCGCCTTGTTGGTTACGCAGATGCTGGATATTTGTCTGACCCAAATAGAGCATGTTCTTAAACGGGTTATGTCTTTACCATTGAAGACATCGTTATATCTTGAAGGTCTACCAAGCAAATGCTAGTTGAGACTTCGTCTAACCATGCTGAAATTCTTGCTCTACATGAGGCATCGCGTGAATGTTTTTGGCTGAGAGAAGTTATAGAGCATAGACGAAGCACTAGTGGTCCTACATTAGTCGTTGACCTTCCTACGACGATCTTTGAAGACAATGCATAATGTATCAAGCAGTTGAAGAAGAGATACATTAAGGGAGACAACACCAAGCACATAGCGCCGAAGTTCTTTTATTCACACTAGCAGCAGCAACATCAGAACATTGAAGTCAAACAAATCTGTTCCTAGGACAACCTGGCCGATCTCTTCACCATGTCATTGCTTAAGTCTACATTTCAGAAGCTCATCCAAGGAATCGGTATGCGTAAATTATCTGAGTTAAATCTCTTGTAGTTCTCTTATTTAGAAGTTATGTCTAACTCTGGGGAAGTATCTAGAAGCATATTCACATGATCTTAATGTATTATTTTCCCTACGATTAGGAGCATTTTTCCCAATGGATTTTTGCTACCTAACTGGGTTTTAACGAGGCACCCATCCTGGGATAATCATACTCTGTTGAGTTCACTATCTTCGTCCAGTTTGACGTTCATTTTAGACATTATGCATACTTCTCACTTTTCTCCTTAGTCTATGGGTTTTCCTCATGCCTTAGGTTTTACCATAGCGAGGTTTTGTGAGTTTTACTACAAATGCATACTTCACTTAAATTTGAGACTCACGATCACCCGTTGTGTCGATGATTTCATTAACTATTCTACCTTATCTGCTGAAGATCTGATGCGATGGTTTGTTTAGTATTTACACACTTAAGGGGGAATGTTGCAGTCATATTTAGAATAGGAATGTGATTGTGTAAATCCTAGGGAAACTGGGAATGTATCTTATATTCCTATTAGGAGTAGATTACCTATTAAATGTTGTAATCCTAAAGGGATAGGTTTTTACCTATCCTACTACTGTAAATAAAGGCACAATGGGGTGAATCAAACACACCTCATAATTAAATCACTTTCTTCCCTCTAACCATAGTCGGCCCCCTCTCTCTCTAAATCCCTGATCGTTCAATCAAATAGGCCTACAACAATATACTCAAATTCGTAAACAAATTAATGCATCCTTTCATTTTTTTTCATAACTAAATAGATCTTTTACAATTGTTATTTAGTACTACGGTATTCTTCTTTACTTGTAAATAAGAGGTCTTAGGTCCACCAAAAGCGAATTTGAACCACATTATTGCTAGTCTATTGTGAGGCTTAATCCACTCTCCACCCTCTTAGTGTAGATAATATTGTCTGTTAAAAAAAATAGATCTTTTTTTATTATGTCAAGAGAAATGCTAAGGAGACATTCTCAAAGTGAGACTCTTCATGGACTCTCAACCACCTCATGTTTTTGTAAACTAAATGACATAGAATTGATAATTGAATTATTACTTAAGTGTTGATTAACGTGTTTATTTTGTATTAGTGACACATCATTTAGTTTGCAAATTAGTTTACCTAGCATTACTCAAACCTTAATCATACTCACATTTATGTAACTCACACACAATTATATGAACCAAATGAATTAAAATTCGACATATATTTTTTAATTAAATTCATGAGAAACAACTACAATAATTATACCTAACTAATTAATGGACTCCTCCTATGTGACAACATGACTAAACTTGAAGTCTTCCAACTCATAAGAGATGAGCGTGGTATAACTACACCATTATTTCTTTACAAGGCCATTAATTGTTCACCTCATTGGTTATTATATATGAGAATTTTATTGTGAGATCCCACATTCACCAACGGAGAGGGGGTGATGTACCTTATATGTACATACTCCCATCCCTATAACACGAGGCCTTTTGGGAACTCACCGGCTTCGGATTCCATCGAAACTCCGAAGTTAAGCGAGTTTGGACTAAAGCAATCCTAGGATGGGTGACCCACTAAAAAGTTGCTCGTGAGTTCCCAGAAAAAAAACTGTGAGGGAATGGTAAGCCCAAAGCAGACAATATCGTGCTACAGCAGAGTCGGTCTAAGATGTGACATAATGGTATCAGAGCCACTATGTCGTTCGGTATGGATGTGGCGGTGAGCATGTCGGGTTCCCCTTAAGTGGGGTGGATTGTGAGATCCCACATCGACCAACAGAGAGAAGGTGATGTGATTTATATGTACATACTCTCCTCCCTATAGCACGAGGCATTTTGGGAACTCACTGGCTTCGGATTCCATCGGAACTCCGAAGTTAAGCGAGTTTGGGCTAGAGTAATCCTAGGATGGGTGACCCACTAGGAAGTTGCTCGTGAGTTCCCAGAAACAAAACCGTGAGGGAATGATAAGCCCAAAACGAAAAATATCGTGCTACGACAAAGTTGAAACTGGGATGTGACATTTATGCGTTCCCTTAATTTGCATTTAAAAATAAATAAAGGTCAGGTTTGATAACTATTTCTTTTTTCTTTCTTTTTTGGAAAAAATTAGTATCCGGTCCTTAGTTTCTAATGTTCATTGATTAAGACCTTATCAGTTTTTAGATTTTGATCAAAGTCCCTAACATTAATTTATTAATGAATTACATGTAAGTTACATAATTTTTTAAAAAATAAAATTAGTAATTGATGATTTAGGGTTTTAATATTCACACCCTTATTAAACTCCGAATTAATTTTCAATTCAAAAAGTTTCCAAAATATAAAAAATAAAATTAGAATAAGTTTGTACCCATTAATTTTTATAAAAAAAAAAAATCAATTTTTAAATCTTATATGTACCCATTCATATAATTCTTCAATTTTTTCTAATCTTAAATGTACCCATTCTTAACTATACCAATTTGTTATATGTAAAATGTACCTTTTTTTAATATAAAATGTACCCATTTTTTTTATAAAATCCATTCAATCTTTTCTGTAATCCATTTTTTAAACTTATATGGTACATTTTATTTCGTTGATTTTGAGAATGTTTCTATGTCAAGTTTAATAGAAGAAATTTAATAATGTTATTAAGTCTATATATATATATATATATTTTTTTTTTTTGTGTTTTTTGAGAATGTATCCACATACTCTATATATTGGAGAGTATAATTTATCTTTTATATTTTTGACCCCATAAATTATGGATTTTATTTAAAATCTCATTAATATAAATAGCTACAAATTTCATTTTTAATTTAAAAATATAATAACCTAGATAGAAATACACTATTACATTAATGTCAGAGAGTTCGATAAAAAACTGGAAACCAAAAAGGTTTCAGTCAAAGAACATTGATAGTTAGGGACCACATCCAAAGTCTCCATTAGTTTTTAGATGTTGTGTTTGAGATACAAAAAAAGTATATGAGAGGAATGAAGGATAAAGAAGAGTAAAATGAAGGATGAAAATAAATAAATAAATGAATGAAGACAAAATGAAAATAAAAAGCAAAAAAGTTATGAAACGAGCCCTAAAATACAATAAAAGTTTTTGAAGCTTTGTATTCGTTATTGCGTAGGTTTTTGAAGCTTTGTTTCAATATTGTGGCTTAAAACAAATGCAAGGTCAATACAATGGTTCCCATTTAAAATATAGTTGTCGATGATGTAATTAATATTAAGAATGGGGGATGATTGATGAAAATACTAAATTCTTGTTGGAATGAGATTATTATGGGATGGGGACATACTAGACAATAATGGAGGCTAAGTTTGTTGCTCTTGCTCCCATAGGCTGGGGACCATTTGGACTCATGCGGGTCTGCAAGTCAAGGCAAGGGCCAAGGGGTTTGGTTTCTTCCGATATCCACACAGAGATATGAGAAATGAGATGGCTGCAACTCGGAGTTGTACAGCTAAGAATTTAGAATTCCAGCTTGTAAACCTTGGGGCCCAACCTTCCTTGTAACTTCATGAAGAAGCCCATTTTGTAGGTACAAGCCATCAATACATGATCGATGGATCGATCAAGTTATTGCATTTGCATGTGTGTCTTTCTGTTGTGAGCTAGCTACCTACGTGTCGTGTCTCTAATCTATATATTTTAATTTGGTTTGGTATTGTAATATGGTAGTGAATTATTTCAGATCGATCATTTTCATTTTCTGGTGTTGCAGGAATACATACATACATATATATAACAGATTTGGATTCTATTATTATCTCTTCGTCTCTCTCTCATCTGTCTCTCAGCAGCTGGACTCTTGGGAGGAAACAGAAGAGAGAAATCTAGCTAGGAGGGAGGGAGGCAGTTCAATTTTATAGGATATAGGTTTTGCACTGCTCTCAACTCTGAAGTGTATGTTCTTGTTTTTTATATGTACCAAAGAGCGACCGCTTTTGCTACCTAGGATCTACCTTGCAAAAGAACGGAGATTTAGATGGAGACCTTAACCATAGAATACAAGTTGGATGGATGAAGTGGAATAGTGCATCCGGCGTGTTGTGTGACCGTTGTATGCCACTGAAGCTCAAGGGAAAAATTTATAGGACGGCAATAAGGCCAGCGATGCTGACACGGAATGTTGGGCGGTGAAACATCAACATATACATAAAATGGGTGTAGCGAAGATGAGGATGCTTCGTTAGATGTGTGGGCACACGAGAAAAGGGATATCCGAGGTAAAGTAGGAGTAGTCGATATTGAAGGAAAGATGAGAGAAAATCGGTTACGGTGGTTTGGACATGTGCAAAGAAGGCTTACTGACGCTCCGGTTAGAAGATGCGACTACGGGACAGAGGTCCAGGGCCGAATGGATAGAGGAAGACCTAGGAAAACTTTGGAAAAGACTCTAAGAAAAGACTTAGAGTACTTGGATCTAACGGAAGACATGACATAGAACCGAGTGCAATGGCGTTTTAAGATTCATATAGCCGACCCCACTTAATGGAAAAAGAGCTTTGTTGTTGTTGTATGCTTGTTTTTTGTATGAAAGCAGTAGAAACTTAAAGGACGTACAACAACAACAAAACAAAAGAAAAGGGGAAGAAACATATATAGGGCGTGTACCCCGTATGTGTTCTGTTCAAACATATGACGTGTCGACTCAGGAAGAAAGGATCTCATCATCTTTACGTTAGGGCAAGGCAGGATGGCCAGGTCGGGTCCTGGAAACCTTTGTTTTCTTCCATTTCCCTGCTTGTAATGAAGAACATGCATGTTTATGTAGTGTAGATTAAAAAAAAAAGGCAAAAATTCTCTTCTTTTGTAGAGTTATAGACCATAATTGGTGTTATTTTATTAGACTTTATATATTTTGGACTTATCTCCTAATGACACCAATTATCACTCTTCGACCAAAATATGGCCACTTTAATGTCTTGTTGTTGCATGTAAATCACTCTTTGACTATACATATAAGAACTCCATTATGCTTCTTTCCAGAAAATGAATTCCTACCCTAGCTAGTTATTAATTATGGGATAATACTTGCGTTCTTCCTTGAGTATAAACTTATTTCTCCGCTTGCAGATAACGTATTTGTAATGTATAAATTTCATAATCAAAACCATCAAATCTCTTAATCTTCATTTGAAGGTACCAAGGAGCATAGTTATGACGATTTACTGATCTATTTGATATATTTAGATGACTAAACAATCACCAATTTGAATAATTTTTTGTAGGGATGATATTTAAATGAAGATTGAGAAATTGAACGGTTTAAAACCATTTTATTTGAAATCGTTTAATCATTCATATGTTCATAATGAGAATGCTACTTGCTATGAAAATACGTCAATTGATTTGATATGAATGGATGCCTAAACGATATCTAAATTTAATTATAAAAGATCATGCTGCTTTCCAAAAAATGAATTTCCCAACCTAGCTATGATATATATATATATATATATATATATATATATATATATTGAAACAGTGATATACATTGCCAGGGTGGCTATTAGTGTTTTCAACAAGATCAAGATAGGTCTTTGTTTAAAAAGAGAGAGAGAGAGAGGCTGCAACAGCTACCATCGTCATGCAAGGAGAAAAGTAGGGGATCGATCTCTCTTTCCAATTTTTAAGTATTGAAAATATAGGGATTAAATCCTTAAACAAAGGAACTTGATTAAAACTCTCTTGTTAATTAACTCGATCCCATTCTCAAAGACATGTTTGTGTCCAAGGGGGCAATATGTGACGTGAGCTCCTAAATATTCTCCTATGAAAAAACACACATGGTTCATCCGCAAAGGCATAGATAATTAGATATCGATAAGGTTCTTGCACTTTGCACTTTGCTCAATTTGACGGCAATTATTATTTATAGTGGTGATGATTAATTAAATATGAGATTAATTTAGTGGGTTTGATTCATCCAATGAGAGGCTTTCGGCTTTCCCCAAGCTAAAGGATAATACTTGGGTCCTGACCGGTAAGAACCAATTTTTGAGATGGATCAATAATATTGAAACACGTGGTACTTTGAATGAATCAATAATAATAAAAAATTACTTAAAGTGCCAAGTGTTTCAATATTATTGGTACACCTCAAAAATTAATCCTTACCGGTCAGGACCCAAGTATTATCCCAAGCTAAATATATAAGCCTGTGCAGCTGCAGCAGAGAGGGACGCACGTGTCTTGTGGATCAAATTTCACGTGGGAAAAGGTGTCCGTCCGTCCACTCCCCATGTGCAAAGACGTGCAGCTTTATGACGACGTTAGCCAGTTTTCTTGGTTTATTAGCTTGATGAGTGAAAAATGGCCAACAACGCCAACCTAATTGTGGTTGTGTTGGGTTGACTTGGGGATGCTCAGACAGACACTCTCAGTGGTGGTGGCGGTGATGGTGGTGTGACTCTTGCTTGTTGCTTTGCTCAAACGTTGCTAACTAATAATGCCACCCAATTCCATTTTTATTTCTATTTTAAATACAATATGTTTATTTGAATTTCTTTTAACAAACGATATTATGATTATTATCTACATTAAGACAGTAGGAGAGTAGGTTAAGTCTTATAATGAGCTAGTAACAATGTGGTTCAAATTCACCTTTAGCGAGAATCGAACCTAAGACCTCTCACTTACAAGTGAAGAAGAATATCACTAGACCGTGTTACTACATGACATGTTTATTTGAATTTTGAAACGACGAAATTTGTTGAGACACTAAAAAAATCGGTAATTGATTTAGGGTTTTGATGCGCACACACATTCTGACACACCCCGACCTGATTCTCGGGTCGGGATGTGTCAGTTTGGTATTAGAGCTTTGGTGGCCACGAGGAATTTAACGGTGTTCTGACAGAATTCACAAAAGTAGGATTCACCTTCGGGTGTTATAGTTTATTGATTATTCTACCTGACTGCAACTAGACATTCTTATGGCTCTGAATGTGTATTTATACACTTAGCCTCTCACTAGCATCATTTCTTAGCTAGTTTTGCTAGTAATTCGGTTTTTATTTATTCATAATTATATTTATCTTCTTAGCTTCCACACTGT
>JADOBS010300458.1:0-10740 GCA_015708375.1 Cydonia oblonga | reverse complement strand
CTTATCCTAGTGAGTGCAAAGCTTGACTCGCTCATGAATAAAATGATTATCAAGCTCAATATGCTTAGTTCGATCACGAAAGACATGATTAGCAGTCATTTTAATAGTACTAAGGTTGTCATAAAACAAAGTGAAGTGTGTAGCCAAATGGGCCAGTTCCTCCTTATGCACGCATCATGTGCAATCCTTTATGCTATTATTGATATTAACATTACTCTTTACTTCATCCAAACACAACCAAAATAGTTGTTTGTCAAAGACTATACCTAAAACCATTATTTGACAATGACAATTGACAATCAATGATGATAAGCCAGCCTAACCAAGGTAGATTAATTTTTAATAATATAGTTCTCAAAGCGGGCCGGATCAAGATTAACATTTGGGCCGATCTGGAATTTCAAACCCTTGGCCCAAGCCTTGCAAAACCCAACAACAGGCCGGGCTCAGGCAAGTGGAGCATTCTAAACCATAATCAAAACTCTCTTATTAAAAATTAAAAAATATATATATATATATATATATATATATATAAAATAAATAAAAAAAATTAAAAAACCCATAACCAATTTCTTGGTTAACCAACATGTAAAAATACGTTGCTGAAGTATTCCCTCAATAGTGTCTTCATCATCAATACACCCGCAGATTAGCTAGAATATGAACTGATTCGTTGATTCAATCGACAATCAAACTTTTTGCCGGAAAGTACGCTCCTCCTCTACCTCCAAAAGTTAGCAAGAACCTGAGAAACGTGTTATCTTTTGCCTCCAACAACATTCCGTGTTAGAAGAGTTGTGTTGAACGATTATGTTCAAAATGATCATACGCATGTCGGGTTCTTAAGAATAACAGCACACTTGAACCTAACCCAAGAACCGATATGCATGCCCACCATACAAAGGTCAAGAAGTAGCAGTCCCTCCCCATGCACACAATCGAATCAGTCCTTAAGATATTTAGGTTAGAGCTCACGTTGGAATCATAAACGATGGCTGCGAGAAAGCCATAGACGAGCGAACCAATTGGTATGTTGGTAATAAGAATGTTGTGGTTAACACCTACGCTGTTAGGCCCGAACAGCTCCGATGTGATTGAAACAGCTGCTGCGAAAATGAATCCAGAGCTCAATCCGATTAGTGCAGTGCCTGTGTGCAAAGCCAAGCTACTGCTTGATGAAGCTAGCAACAAGAAGCCAACTGGGGTTGGTAAAAGTGCAATTGTCAACCATCCGGTCCTTGCAAAATAAAATTTCCTGCAAAATATTGGTAAAAACATTTTGTTAGTCATGCTAATCCAAGATGTAAAAAATTGCAAAAGTTTGCAAAACAAAATACTGAAGTGATCAGACTTCGTATTATATTAGACCACGCGATATGTCGTCACACACTAACTTCACAGGTACATATGGCCAACTTTTTTTTTTTTTTTTTCACACATTATGTCATCAATTGATGTAATTTAAAAAACATAAGGCAAAGAAGAAGTGTGCATTATCAATACTTACGCACGTATGTAGTCTGGTGCAGCTGAGAGCAATCGGCCAAAGAAGGAAAATGATGAATAAAGTGTGACAAGGGTTGAAGTCTTGGAGCTCTGTCCTAACGATTGAGCTATCTGCCCCAGATTGTTGCTGTACACAAGACCAATAGTACCTCCACAAAAATACGCGACGTAGTATAGCCAAAAATCGAGCCTTCGCACAAGCGCTCGTGCTGTGTGCTCTTCCCCAAGCATTACCAACTGATCCTTGCCCACAATTGCCCCACAACACCCTTCGGTGCTCTGATATCCGCTCTTCTGTCGAAATGACAAAGTTGAAGGTGGTCTTTCGTTATTGTTCAAGAGGTGACCAACAGATCCATTCCCATAATTCATACTGTTCTCACGTGAAAGAAGCTCTTTATGAAGCTCAAGATCATCAACATCAACAAGAACGAAGCCCCAGCCTTCAAAGCGGATTCTAGAATGGATGACATGACGAACCCAACTTCTAGCGTAGACAATGCCAGGTATACACAGAGGGAAAATGAGTAGGAAAATGGCACCGGCTAAGAGGAGACGAGCTGTTGCTGTATCAAATGAGGTTGAACTAAAGAGAAGAAGGTAAACACCAGTTAGGACAGCTAAGATATTCAAAAGGAGAAATATGAGGGAGTCGCGGCGAACTCCATCAGGTGGGAGAGGGTCTAGAGTGGGTTGGCGGAGAATCGGGATCAATGCCGCTACAGAAGTGAGAAGGGGAATGACAGCATTCAAAAAGAGAAATAAGGAAGTTGACGATGAGTCAATTGCATTGGCTGCAAGGTTGTATAAGGCTGCACTTACACCATTGAAGCTTACTGTGAGTGATATTGCTAAGGGTTGATTAGCTGGGAAGTTCCGAATGCAAAGAACAAAACATACGGTGTTGAACCAACAGATGCTACACCCAGCCAACAAACACAGAAGAAATATCTGCCACCCACAAGTTCCATAAAAGGACAAGTTAGAGCTATACCCATGAAAAACACTCGGGCAAAATTACACCAATATAATTGTCCACTATAATAGGTCTATGTTGCAAATTTTCAGCTGGAAAATTGCAGCAAGACCTACAATTCCATTCTTCTGATAAGTTGCACGTGATTCATGCACGATCATTGAAATGGTCATGTTAGAATCACATGTAAACTTTTAAACGGCAAAATGAATGGTCAGATATGACACATTACAATAATATTTTAATAAGATGGTAATGGTAGTCAATTATTTATTTTCAGTTAGGAAAAATTGAAAACAAATCTATAACTATAGCTCATATGATATTAGATATAGACAAAACAATTAAATTAAACAAAAAAATTATTAAATTAGAACAATCTAGTCATCTATCACATGCAATGCATATTGATAAGTACTCTTAGATTCATACGAGGTTGATTAACAATACAGCCATGAATCGATCACATGGAATGTTCGGAAAAGTGGTCGGAGGATTAATTAGTGGATAAAAAAATGGAGCAACAAACAGTTTTATTGACACATCAAACTCTCGTACTCGATCAAAACGATGACATGCATGCATGCAAATGCAAGAAATTGTTGGTGTAGATTCTTGACGTCGACCTAACAGTGTAAAAGCTGAATGCAAACTCTCACCAATCACTATAAATAAGTTAATAACTATAACTAAGGATAAAACAGAATTCAATTAGGCTTGGCATTTCTTTATTCAGTAAGTTCGTAAGCAATGAACAAAAAACTTTATTGTGGTCCGGAGCATCTCCATGGTAAGAAATAATAAAGACTTATATAGATTACTTGTTGAGACACATACATCGATATTATCCACCATGATTCGGAGTCATGTGGCAAATAAACTGAAATTATATCTTTCTACTTTTTTCATTTTAGATTTTTCGTACAAAGCTATGAAACAATTTACTTCAGAAAAAACACTTAGAACTTAAATAGAGTTTTTTTTTTCCTTTCCAATTTACTATTTTCTTATTACCTTCTGAATAAAAAAGGGAAAACAGAAACTATTTTGTATGAAGATTTTGTTGTCTCAGACGGAAAGATGACGAATATTTTATTGGTACACTAACACCAAAAAACAATAAAAGAAACAAAACTAGAGAAAGAAAAAGACAAGAAATGGTAAAGAAAGGTGAGAAAAAAGAAAAGTGAACAAAAACCAAATATTGACAACTCCAGAAAGTTACCAAGTAGCCTCGTTCCAACAAATCTGCTTATCATAGCCAATGCGGTACCCTTTTTCTGCAAATATTATGGCACAAAATTGAAGCTAATATTGAAAGGAAGCTTATTCCAACAGAATTTTGTTTCATCACTAAAAAAAATTTAAAAGAAAGGTTCACTTTTGTTCAAAAAATTTGATGATGCTCGATTGTGTAGGTTAGGATTGGCGACTGTGTCGTGTTTGTCATGTTCATGGCATATCCAATATTTTAACGGGTCGTGATAGGACAAACTCGTTAATATGACTTGACTCAAAATCAGCCTGTTAAAATTAACGTGTAATAGACCCGACCCATTTTACTTATTAAAGAAAATATATTTCACTTGAATAAATAATCAAATAAAAAAATCATACTAAATTACTAAACATGCAGTATCTATGTACCATATTATCACATGAATATTACTTCAAAATATAAAAACACATTTGTCTTTAAAGTATTCCATATCTAAAATCAGAGTCTAATGAAAAAACATGAGTACATTACTACGAAATATCAAATGTACAATGAAATGAAAAATGCAAGGGAGTTTTTTTTTTTAAGGTTGTGGAGCCTTTTTCAAAGTCCCACTCACTATTTAATGAAATTTTTAATTACATGTTTGCCTTTTATTTTTAAGGTTGTAGAGCATTTTTCAAAAGTCCCACTCACTGTTTAATGAAATTTTTAATTACATGTTTGCCTATTTGTAAAATAAATAAGGACCTTAATAGATATATAATAATAATGTTGTATTTTATGCAAGTGTTTTTAAATTTGTATGAGGTCTCGAAAAAGTATGTGATGTAAATTAAAATGGATCAAACCCATAGATCAAACCTATGTACCCCCCAACCCCCTCCTCCATACCAAACCTATGGATCACTGAAAAGGTTGAAGGGATGAGACGGGTAAAATGGATACTTCTAGAAGGCAAGCGACTGAGCTCTTGTGTTTTCCCGTCGAATCCAATTGATATTTTTTTTAATACGAAATAGTCACGTATTTCTTATGTTAGATGTAGCAGATCAAATTATATCAGGATCATGCCCTTAATTTTAGTTATACGTATTATTTGTTTATAATTTCAGATATACATTAGAAGTTATTTTAAAAATAATATCGAATGAAAAAATAATATTTAATTTTTATAACGAGTGAGATTTTAATGTAAATGCGAAAATAAAACGCTGAGCGGTCCAGCAACTCTCTTAAAACTTTACCAAAAGTATATTTTCAAACTATAGTCTTACGCTATTTTTTAAAAAAATAAAAAATAAAAAATAAAATAAAAATAAAAAAATAAAAAAAATAAAAAAATAAAAAAACTATAGTCTTACGCAGACCCCACTCACCATAAACAAAGAAAAAGGCAAGGTGATATTTTCTTCCCTTTTCTTCGTTGTATAATTTTACTATAAAATAAATAAAGGAGAGGAAGAACTTTTTTCTTTAATTCTAAATTTGAGAAAATGAAACGAAGAACTTTCAAGTAAAAGGAAACAGAAAAAGCACTATTGTGGGGAGAGCAGCGATTTCCGGTGGTTGAACGAAGTCCATCCACCCTAAACAGGCAACACTCGTCTTTGAATGGTAACATAAAACTACTTCTTCCACCCATAAGAAATGGATCAAATAGCTAGATTTTGCATCAAACAAACAATAACAGAGAAAATCCTAAACACAAAATTACGGATTGAAGAAAGATTGGAACAAAACAAATCAACACCAAATTGCAATAACAACACAAACAGATGAACTCCGAACTATTCGTAATACTGACTGCACAAAATAATATGAAATTTTCTGCATCCGAATTTGAATCTCCGTTCCATATTTTAGATTAGATTAAATCAACACTCGGATCAAATAAACAAAATATAAATATAGGAACCCAAATACCCAATTAATTAAAAATCACATAAAACATGGCTAATGGCATGAGAATTTTATTAAATTAGAGGTGGAAGGAGGAGAATGAAAAACAAACAATTAATAAAAAAGAGATGAGATTAAATTAAATTAAAAATTAGTAAAAAATGATAAGATTAAATTAAATTAAACGTACGTACCAGGATATATGGCAAGGAAATGATTTGGCGAATGACAAGCCACTGCATGCCGTAACCGATGAGTCCCATGAAGGCGGAAATGAACAGCACAACCCAGAGAGGAAGATACATGAGAGCCAGCCCCGAAGACCACCCCAACACCTTCCCCAGATCAGACGCCGTCGCCAGGTAATTCAACTGCACCTGTGAGATCCCCAGAACCGACTTCAACGACGACGAATACGACGAGAAGTCGAAGTTCGTCCCTGTAAATGCCTGAATCCATATTGTAGCCACCAGAATCATCCATTTTCTCGACTGCCCCGCCATCAGAATTGCCCTGAAAAATATTTGGTGTTTAGGAATGTCAAAGCCGCCAGCGCCAGCGCCTCCTCCCCCCCGCAAGGACCACCACGACGGTGGTTGTTGTTGTTGTAGTTCTGTGTTGCTGCTGGTTGCGTTGTTTGGTTTGCGTCTCTCAGTCTCCTTACGTGGCCTCATTTATAGACCAACGATCACATATCCCTTTATGTGGGCCCCCATAGTTGCTCTCTCTTGTCGCGTCATATAATTGTTTCTTTTTCTTGAATCAAATACTTATTGAAGATTTTACAATACTGGGTCAGGTCCGTTGAACATGCGTACGTAGATAAACTTCGACTATTGATATAAATAGAGCTTAAAGTGCATCGACGCTTAAAATGAGTGCATGTCGATTGATGTCACAAGCTGTAGATAAATTAATTCAAACCGTTAACTTGTGAGATTTACAATGTTTTAATGTTCAAGATAAACGCTCATACACAAGAAAATACGGATAATGGTTACTTCTTTTACTAAATTTGCTTTTCGGTAAATATTTTCAACAAACAATGAGGCTCTATATTCATGAAAACGTGGCAACATGTGATATGTGACATGTGACACTGGCATCCAAGGGCAGCCGGAAGACCACTTGGCTTTTTTCGACCGGAAGACCACTTGTTTTGGATCACTTGGTGTTGGCTTGTACAATTAATGTATTTTAAAAACCCAAACAATCTCTCTCTCTCTCTCTCTCTCAATTTATTAATTTGTAAAATCCCAAACAATCTCTCTCTCTCTCTCAAATTATTAATTTGAGGGAGATTCCCACCTGACCTCGTACATATGCTGTGCGGTGGTGATCATGTTGATTGTCCGAGAAGGGGCAACAACAAATCAGAAATATGTGTGTAGGTATACAAGTTATTCCCCTCGCTGAGGTTAACGTCTCTAATGCACATGCAAATCCTCAAATATATTCTCTTACTTTTGTATGTGCCCTAATTATTTGAGAGATTAACAACTCATATATATATATATATATATATATGATAATACTTCGAAGATTATTCGGTCATTTCTGACAAAATTCTTGTTTGAGTCACATTTGAATTAATTCATGTGGTTGACAATAATGTAGTTTTGAATTAATTCCCACGAAACTTCCAACAAGGATCCTTTGTTCTTGAATATCCCTACCAGGCTAATGCTGGCCGGCCGACGGAGAGTTTCGAGGCAAAGATAATCACACAAAATCTGCCCGACGGTCCGACGAAGAGCTTCAAGATCCGACCCGTCACCGTTAGTCAAGGAAGTGTTTCTAGCTACATAAGCTCCTTACAAGGGTTGTGCCCAATCAAGGGCGGATGTATGGGACAATAGGTGATCCTAGTATCATCAGGAGTCTGAAAAATATACATGTGAATATCTTTCGAGGATCCTTCAAATGTTTGGTATGAATCATTTTTGTGCCCACCGAGATTTTAATGTAATGTATGCCAAACATATCTTGACAGCAGTCGTCAGGTTGTGTCGGAAGATCTCGATAAATTTTCTCTTAGCACTCATTAAATTGTTTTGGCATATATTGATATCTGTTACCATTGCGCAACATGGTTCAACTGAGGACAACAAGCCAATCAAGTGTTCGAAAAAAATGATAAATTAAATCTTTTTTGCGCCCTTCGCGCTTAGTCTCTCTAAAAAACCTTAAACCTTTAATGCATCACTTTAATTTTATGTTTTTGTTTTTCATTCTTCATTGAATTGCTTACATAAACGAAAGGACCTAGACAAGTTTGTCTTTGTTTGCTTGTCGTTCAATCACTTGATTAGAAGTTTTATTATTTAACACGTTTAATTCTGATTTTTCATACATAATTATTTTGGAGTGCATGGTGATGTATTTGAGTGGTATAACAACTCTCTTTTTGTATTGCAGTCTCTTTCTATTACAAGGATTCCACCACACAAAAGGAATAAAAGAAAAAAAAATTGCATACGACGTTTTTAAACCTAAAAGAAAAAATTTAAATAATTCAAAGGGAAAATCGAAGTAAAAACAATGCAAATAATTTTTAAAATAGCTCAAGTAGTTAAGAATTTTAATGTCTCCATCATTTTGACTTTTATTTGCCTTTTCTCTAATATCAGTTCTGATCTTGCTGAGAGTGTGATTTATATATTAGTGAATTATAACAAAGTTTTGGCTACTGTTGTTCCCAAATGGTTTTTGGGTTAAACCTCAACTATATTCATGCTCTATGATAGCAAGTTATTCACATAATATGCATTGCCTACACGTTAAGATTAAGTAATGTTGTTAAACAAAAAGGAAAGAGCATATTATTATTATGGAGGGAGTGGGAATTTGAAACTATCACAATAATTTATGGGAGAGAATTTCGAACTTAAAACGCATGAGTGAAAATCCAACACCTATGTACTAAGATATTGGACTACATGCAAGAAACGTACTGAGAATGCCAATCTCTCATTAAAATTTAAGAGTTTTGCAGCCTTATGAGAAGTCTTAGTCAATTTCTCCTTTACGAATTTAGTTTAGGGTCCAACTCTTTTACTTCTATTCAGATAATGGATGTCTTCAATTTGGCATCTCCATTTAAGTTGGTCTGGTATGCTATGTGGGAAATAAAGCATGGAAATGCAAAATTACTTCCTTCCCCATGTTTGGTGGATCAGACATGGGAAAAAATGGAATAGCTACTGGGAAATGAGGTAGGAAAACCAAACTCATGAGGGTTGGTGACACACCCTGACCAAATCAAAGTGTGCTGGCCGTCACGTGAGAGTGACGTAGCCAAGTGCACAGTGCGGAAGCATAACATAAATATATGATAGTCAAACACATAAGATAGTAAGTATCATGAGTGTTAAGAGTTAAAATCAAATAGCAGAGCCAACTAGTCCTATTATCAGTCCAGAAAATAACTACTGATTTAACCCGACACCCCCGGGTGTTATGTAAAATCAGTAGTTATTTTCTGGACTGATAATAGGACTAGTTGGCTCTGCTATTTGATTTTAACTCTTAACACTCCTGATACTTACTATCTTATGTGTTTGACTATCATATATTTATGTTATGCTTCCGCACTGTGCACTTGGCTACGTTACTCTCACGTGACGGCCAGCACACTTTGATTTGGTCAGGGTGTGTCAGATGGAGGGTTTGCATTTCCTCCCTCTTTTTCCATCATTTATTACAATTTTTTAACATTGATAACAAAATTTAGAACAATAGTATCCTCATCTAATATTGAAAAATCAATTATAACCATAATAACTCTTCATACTTTACCTTTCTTTTCCAGTTTTATCCCTATTAAGAAATAAAAATACTACTTATACTAATGGGAAAAAGTATTTCCCATTTTCCTGCAAAAGTTATGAAAAATATTTCCAATGAATTTCTTTCCGCATGCCACATTCTCACACTATGTTTGGATGAGGAGAAATAAACTTGAAATTTTGATAAAAATCAGAATTTATAAATTGACGTGCACAAATTCTATTGTTTGGATTCATAAACATAAAAATATAGAATTTTCGCGTGAAAAAAAAAAACTTGAAATTTGGGACCTCCAATTACCAAATTTAAATTCTATGTAAATATATGACATTTCTAAATTTTTCTGAGTGAGAGTTTACAAATAAAATAAAAAATTCCGTATTCCAATTTCATTGCTCTTTTAAATTAACTAAACAAGAAACTTCACAAATTCTAGAAAATAAAATTCTCTATTTCCGTCATTTTTAAGTTAGAGATTTTCTTATTATCGAGAACCCAACAAAGAATGTTTTTTAAAAAAATATCAAGAAATAAAAATGATACTTTTACGTAATTTTACTTATTTTGGCGAAGTACCAATTAATATTGTTGTGATGTATGTATTTTGAAGGTTTCGAGTGTAGTTGTATTCAATCGGAAAGTAAGGGTTGCAAAACATTTCACAAATCCAAGTTTTGAATTCCAATCCTATTCCTATGGAAAGGGATTACCTCACACAGCATCCACCAGTCCTTTTGATTTCTTCATCAACATCAAACATCAAACATGCAACAACGTCTAAGTCACCACTTGCCACAATAATATAATAGGAAAATTTTGTACCAACCTCGGATTTTTTCATGCTAAAAACGAATAAAATATTTTTTGTTATTTTCGCTTTCAAAATTGTTGTTCCTCTGTTGTCTTAGTGATAAGGGAAAAATACAAAAGAAATTTACAGCTCACAAAATGAAAATTAAAAACTAAAAATTATTTTGAATTTTTACTTTCAAAATTTTCTTTTTAATTATTCTTTTTTGTTTCTTCTTATTCCACTCATCACATGTATTCATCCCTTCTTTCTCTCATATAGTTTACATAGATCTTAAGAACAAAAAGTGGAAAGAAAAAAAACAAAAAAAGTGAAAGGTGATTCTTAAGTATAGTCATAGTAAAAATTATCACAAATCAATCATGTTAGTCAAATGCTAATAAGTTTGTTTTCACGTATCCTGTGACAGCCCGTCCCAAATTTTTTTATAATTTTACGAACTCTAAACCGAGAAGTACTCTTATTTTGGTTTCTTTATATATATATATATATATATATATATATATATATATGTTATATATATATATATTATTTTAT
>JADOBS010300457.1:0-10740 GCA_015708375.1 Cydonia oblonga | reverse complement strand
TTCTCTCCTTTCTCTGGGGGACTTCCCCATAAACACTTGTATCTATACACTTAGAGAGAAAGAGAATCAACAATCAGTGTGGACGTAGCCCAAACATTGGGGTGAACCACGATAAAAGCCTTGTGTTTTTTGTGTTCTTGAGCGTTTGTGCGGATTCACGGCCGGATTTCTGTTGTTCCAAGACCACCACGGTTTTATGCATCAACAGAATTAATATAAAATATTAACATGGCTTAATCGTGACCGCACAAAACAGGGGCGCATGAGAAGGGTATGAAAAGGGAAGGGTAGACAATCCATCTCCGTCCAATTAACCCTCATATCAATCCATCTCCGTCCAATTAACCCTCATATCAGAAATGCAGATTAAAGTGGCATTTGATTAGACAAGTCACTGGCTTCGCTTTTGGCTGTAGAGAGCTTCTGACAATCTCTTTCTAGGGGATCGGGAATTGTACGTTGGAGAACAATTCAGAAATAAATAAAAATAACAGAAATAAACAGAACTTGAAATTCTAATATATTATTAATAAAAAATACTTGCTGTGCAGAATGAAATTACACTAAATACATAAATTAATATGGAAAACTAATGAAAAGGGCTTGAAAACTTTGAGTTTTAACGATAAGGATAAAATAAAAAATAAAATGAATAGTACCAGGTTTGACTTTTTAGTGTAAAAATATGGTTTTTCGTTAAAGTGAACAGTACCGCGGGCTTTTCGTTAAAACTCTCAGTAAGAATATCAATGATACTAACTTGATTACAAAAAGTAGAGGCTAGCGTAAAAGATATGTCCTTCGAACAGTATTTTTGTCCCACTCCTATGCTTGTGGTTCTACAACGTCTGCTCGATCAGGATTCAACTACCTAATCCTACAACCCGCACTGGATTATAGAATTCTAGCGAATTGCTTTGTGTGTTTACTCTCTCTGGAAAGTTTGTACGGAAGAAAAGGAGGAAGAAAAGATGATTTTTTATGAAACTGAGGACTCCAGTTATATAGGCGCTTTCATACCTCTTCAAATACCTTTTGGCTGTATCTGAAGCTATACAACTCTTACCACAGAGTTGTGTCTATTAATCAAAATGTTTTTAATTAATTTAATTAATTAAAACTTAATTCGAAATTAAAACTAATTGATCAGATTAATTTTAATTCTTAGGCCCTTGTCTTGATTAATTAAGATTAATTTATATTAATATTATGGTATAATCATCAAGCCTAATCCACACAATTGGTGGCCCAAGCCTCAATCCTCATTCCAAATGGCCCAACATCTAATTAATATTGTAGAAGACAAAACATATATAAAGGTCATTGAGAATCTTGTTTTCCCCAATGTGGGACAAAAGACTCAAAACTTCCAACATTGTATTTTTTTTATAAAATAAAATTATGAATCTTTCTGAGAGAATGTCATCTTAGAGCAGTTTTAGCGTGGTGAAGGCCCCTTAGGGCTATCCATTATGTTATTCACTCAGTGAACATCAACCATCTTTAATGAACAGTAATCGTCTTTTGCATTTTCATCTTTATACAACCTTGGCAATTGGTAATAAAATAATACAAAATAATTTTATTTGTAATTTCGGATAAGATTTTTAATTGTTCTCGTTGCTCCACTTGTCATTATCCGAAAAGACAATTATTGGTGATGGATAATGAGAAGGTATTTATAGAAAAGTAAAATCAATTTTTTTTATAAAAAAAATCTCTGCCATTGGATTACAAAAAATTTGAATTCCAACACTCCATATTGTGCCACGTGGCAAACCGGTAAGATTTCTGATTTTTAAACTGTTTTTTTTTTTATAATTTATAAAGGTGAATAACGTGGACCGTTGATCTCATATCTAACGGTTGCAATTAAATAAGGTTTTAAAATTATTATTACTGTTGGAAATCCAACGGTTTAAAACAAATGACCGTTGAGATCCAACGGACACCGAAGCGCCATGTGGCCCCCAACGGTCACTAAGGCAGCTGCGTATGCGGGCCCCAATGACTGACGCAAAACAGGAAAAAAAAAAAAAAAGAAGGTGGCTGACGTCAAGGCAACATCAGACTTGCATCAAAGCCACTCCGGGCTCTCGGGCTGGCAACTCTCCACGCGCCTTTCCCTCGGGTCTGCTCGGGCTCCCTCGCCAGCACACGCTGGAGCTGCTCTTACAATTCAATTTAATATTTTATCTATGGACTAGGATTTTCTGTCTTTCTCTTTTCATCATCTTCTCTCACATTCTTTATTTTGCCTTTCTTTTTGTATAAAAAATTAATATAAGATGTTGACGTGATTTGACCATGACCGTTCAAATAAGAGGGGAAAGAAGGGGATGAAAAAAAGAGAAGAGAGAATCCTTACTCCTTCCATGAAAGAGGCGACTGCTCACAAACTAGGGTTGTACCTGACCATAATTTCTCCCAACCCACCCACAACCCGTGACCAGTCCATAAATAGGACTTGGATTGTCTGCCCTCCCCATCACATACCCTTCCCATCTCCTCATGTTTGTGTGGTCACGGTTAAGCCACGTCAATATTTTATATTGATTTTTTTTATAGAAATAATAAAACAAGATGTAATAAGAATATAAAATGTTGACGTGGCTTAACCATGACCATACAAACAGAAAGAGATGGGAAGAGTATGGAAATGGGAAGGCAGACAATCCACCTCCTTCTTGGAATCCCTACTCCCAGCTGGGCTACGAGCTAAATCACTCACCCTCCCCAACCAGCTATGAACTACACTCTCCTCAAATTTCATACCCAAACAAGTAAAATGCATGGTTCAAGTAAATCCAATCCAATCCAATCTAGTCCCAAGTACAAACTATGGCTTGACTTTATTTCACCCAAGATTTTGCAATCTTTTCCGATCTGACTGGTTTGAGAAAAAAATGGTTGCATGGTACAAGATTCTTGTCATAGGAGCTGGACAGTTTAGGCATGCGTAATCTATAGAGAAGAAGCAAAAGTTCATTCGAGGAAGATTAGGGTTAAAGTGTGAAATAGTAGCTTAAGTTCCAAAACCGTGATCCGAAAGTGAAAGCAGATCGTCGTGCCCCGTTGCTTTTAAGGATTCGAATGCTACATACTTTCACAGGGTTCAACACCATAGCTAGGTATTGGTCTGCACGCAGCCTACATTGATTTGAATCATACAAGTAGAGGAAAGAAATGTATACGTTAAATGCTATTTTGACGTTATATATTTTTTTTTATGCTCCAATAGAATTAAGTTGTAATATAAATTTATAACCAAAATCTATTAAAGTCAGCACAAATCGCTCTTCAAGAGAATTTCATTAAAAATAAGATAATACTATCTCACACTATTTTTTACGTGCCACATAAATTTCTCAATTTCTAGACGTCGAATCAAATGAATTGAAAAATATCAAATAATATAAATTAAAAAGATATATATGAACCATCCTAAAAATATAATCAAGAATTCATATAAAAAAAGCTTGTCAAATATGATCTTTAAAACAATTCAAGAGACCACGCATACTGAAAACACGACAATCCAACAATTACAAACTCATCGTTCTCATACCAAAAAATATAATGCTTTCCTTATGATCTTTTGATCTTCAATTATTAGAGAAGATTTGCCATCAAAGTTTGGGGATGGAAAGCCATTTTGTCAGCTACCCTATGCAACATAAAGCATTTTAATAAGGTTAATTGTTTTTTGTTTTTGGGCTTGTAACTTTTTAGCAAAAAGGGCTGCCTTTTGTGGACAAGGATCCTCTCATGGTCTTCTTTGTGACGGTTCAAATAATCAATTAATTGTGTTTGTTTATCGTACATCATGCGGTTAGAAATTTTTTTAAAAATTAAATTTTAAAATAAATATAAATAGTATCCAACAAAACTTGACCACACGATATACAATAAACGGACAAGATTGATTGATTCTCCATATCCCCACAAAGAGGATCCAGAGAGGATCCTTGTTCGCCTTTTGTACCATTCAAAACATCTTTTACAGAGCAAGAATATCTTGGTATTTCTTTTCTGTGATTCACACTAGAGAGACTAAATTTGTAAACTAAGTTTACAAACTAAATGATGTTAATAATGAGCACATTTATCAAAGTTTAAGTAATAAAATAATCATCAACTTTTACAACATTTAATTTTCAAAATTTAATTTATAAATTTAATCTCCTTAATATTACCTTTTATTTTATTTTATTTTCACGGTTAGGCTTTTAAGGGGTACAAACAAACACGTGGTTGCAAAAGAAGGGTTCAAACATCATTTTCATTCTTCCTTCACATCTGAGATGGTTTAGCTTTCTTTCTGTCGATTGGGAGTTTCGATCACATGACATAACCTCAAATGCAAAAGTGTACACTTTTTTTTCCTTTCCATTTTTTGGGAAACTTAAGTATACACTTTTAACTGTTTGAGACGTAAGTTTTTCGCAAGATGCAAGTCTTTTGCAAAATGGTTTAGCTTTAAAATGCTTTGGTTTGCTTGGCTTTGTATGAATCTACACTTCTATGATTTTTAATCGCTTGAATTGCAAATTCTTTGTGAGACGGTTTAACTTTAAAATTCTTTGGTTTGCTGGGTTTTGTGTGAATCTACATTTCTACGTTTTTTAATCACTTGAGCTGCAAATTCTTTGTGAGACAAACAACTTCAAATTCTTTGGTTTGTGTCCGACCTGCTACACAAATTTAATAAGATGGCAGCACTATCCTGGCAATTGTATGAACTCCATTGCCACCATCATGTCTAAGCCTCAAAGATTCGAAGCTTGCTATATTTGATATTAGTCAAAAGATAACCTCTCTTCTGTTCTTTATTCATATGTTTTTTTATTATATATGATAGGGCAGGTAAAGTAAATGTAGTGACTGTAACTCCTCCTGATAGGTCATGTAACTCATCTTTTAGTTTGTAAATTTTATTTACAAATTTAATCTCACTAGCATTAACCTTTTAGGATGCCACAACATATGTACCTACACTCATGATGTTTGGTTGGATATTTTTACCTTTCCAATTCTAAAGTTGTAGAGCTAGCTAGTTTGAAAGTTTTTTTTTTTTTCAAATGATTGAAAACGCTTTTAGTAAAAATACTTTTGAATCCAATCCTTAATAAAAATACAAGTGAATCTGCAAAAAGTATTTTTGAAAACCAAAAATATTTTCTCTAAAAGTATTTTGGGTTATTTTAAAAGAACTTACAAACGAGCCGTTAGACTCTTTATTTCCAGCAGACTAGTTTAATTCATTTGTAAGTTATTATCGACTAAAACTCAATTAGGTCTTATGTTCGAATTGTGTAGATGAGAAATTTGATACGAATTTATTCACTCATCCTTTAATGTAAATATAAAGTATATAAAAATGACTTCAATTTTTTGTCCTATATTAATTTCTCTTCCTCTTGAACAATCCAATCTCGTACAACTGATCACATATTTACTGTTAGTCAACCGAGACAGCAACAAAGAAATAAAAGACGAAATAGTTAGTTATAAATAAGTTATGCACCATTTACCCTATGTTTCAATGCGGATTTAGAAGAATATAGATTAAAGTTGAATTAGTTAGAAATGAACCACAAAACATTCAAAGAAGAGACTTGAAATGCACTACATAATATTTAGAAAATACAAACTAAATGTGACATCCCACATCGTCCAGGGGAATGATCCTTAATGTATATTCTCATCTCTACCTAGCACGAGGCCTTTTGGGAGCTCACTGGCTTCAGAGTTCATCGGAACTCCGAAGTTAAGCGAGTAGCGCACGAGAGCACTCCCATGATGGGTGACCCACTGAGAAGTTCTTGTGTGAGTTCTCGAAACAAAACCGTGAGGGCGTGGTCAGGGCCTAAAGCGGACAATATTGTGCTACGGTGGTGGAGCGGGCCTGGCAAGTGATCCGCCCCGGGCCAGGATGTGACAATTTGGTATCAGAGCCTAACCCTGGCCGTGGTGTGCCGACGAGGACGTCGGGCCCCTAAGGGGGGTGGATTGTGACATCCCACATCGCTTAGGGGAATGATCCATAATGTATATTCTCATCTCTACCTAGCACGAGGCCTTTTGGGAGCTCACTGGCTTCAAAGTTCATCGGAACTCTGAAGTTAAGCGAGTAGCGCACGAGAGCACTCCCATGATGGGTGACCCATTGGGAAGTTCTCGTGTGAGTTTCCAGAAACAAAACTATGAGGGCGTGGTCGGGGCCCAAAGCGGACAATATTGTGCTACGGTGGTGAAGCGGGCCTGAGAAGTGATTCGCCCCGAGCCAGGATGTGACACTAAAGATTAACACTTGACTGCTTTCAAGTAATTTGTTTGATCATGACCACAGATAGAATACAATTTCCAACTAACCTCCTTCAAGCACGGAAAAGGTGAATAACCTTAGTTCCCACTAGTTTTCCCATTTTTAAAAAAGGTAAAAAAGTAGTTACTTACAAACTTGTATAATTATGAAACCCATATGAGATACAGAATAGTAGGCTATTCTTTTTTCTTTTTTTTTTTAAATTACGCTGGCCGAGAGGCATTGAAGCTACATAGATTATTTGAATTGTGCCAACTTGAAATATCCGACATCGGACGTGTCTCTGAAAAAATAAGACTTTAAATATCCTAACTTGACTATAACTAATAATGAAGCCTGACGAATTATGCAGATAGTAATACCAAGTTGAGGCCGATATCGATGTTGTTGAAAGTGGGCATTTGACCCGTCTCTCAGATAATTCTACACAAATAGTTCTACACAATAATTGTCATGATATTCTGATAGATGGAATCGTGATAGAATTGAGATCCTCGACTTCGACAGATGCGGAAATCAAAATCACTTATTTTAAAGGGGTGTGATATCCATACACCCATTTTTACTTCTCACACACTGTTTTAATTTTTCACCGTCGAATCAGATGAATTAAAATAGATCAAATGACATAAATTAATAAGGGGTGTGTGAGAAATAAAAAGGGGTGTGTGGATAGCACAACCTATTTTAAATTATGCTGTGCTCATTAATTCATTCAACTAGTCCACCTCATACAAACTAAAGATTTAAATCTCTCTCTTCAATTGTCCGAATCTCTGAATCTTTTAACTTTAGATGTAGAAATCCGAAGAGAATCTTGACTCGGTTATAGAGGGCAAGACCTTGGAGTGTAGTGCTCCAACCATGCCACAGTTAGGCCATCTCCAATGGAGAGGACTAAAGGTTCAAAGGCTAAAAATAGTGTGACTTGTTCAAAAACTCATCTTCATTCAATGACTGGGCTATAACTGTGAATTTCCCAGTTGAAGAAAATTAATTGCATAAAGAAATAAAAAGAAACTCTATTACTCAAAGGTCGTTTCTTGATGGACCTCATCATCGCTACCACCGCGAACATTTAAAATACATAGTCTTATGACGTAAATCAGTTGTTGACAAAACTACATAGTAGAAAAATATGGGAATAAGAGTCCATCAACCGGCAGAAATTCCTTTCAATTCGTTCATCATTCAGCAGAAATCCTCTCAATTCATGGTATTTTTGTTTTCCGCCCATCAGGAAAAAGAAGAGAGTGAGAAAGGTTGACAAAGAGAGAGAAAATATTATTTTATATTAAATTTTACATTTTTTTATTGTTTTAATGGTGAAATCTAGATGTGAATTGATTGAGGTACTGGTGGGAACGGTCGGATTTGGTTTGGTTCTGTCGAATCGGAACTAGAATCAAAAGATATAAACGGTTCATTTCAGTATGGTTTTGCTTAAATTTATTAGTGAAACCGTACGATTCGGTTTATACCGGTTTCGGTTCAATTTATGCCGGTCTACGGTTCTAACCAAAATTATATATATATATATATACACACACATTTTTTTTTTAAGTTTTACTTCCAATACCAAACACATATTTCAACCACAAATTCAAGCAAATTTGAGTTCCCACTACCAGATCTACAAGATTTGTGACCGGAAAATAAAAAATTTACATATAAATAGAAATTAAAAGATAGAAAACCTCAAATCTCAAATCAAGACCTAAGTGTACATTCTAAAATGAAATTAAAGTGTAAATAATGCATAAAGATAAATGAAGAAAAGAAAAGATGAGAGAGAGGGATGAAAATTTGAATGTGAACTAGTTTGATGGATGAGGTGAGGTAAGGGTTTGATTTTGGGGCTTGAGAATATTTTGTACAGATTTTTAGTTTGGGCTTAGTATTTATATAAAATAAGGGCTAAAGGATTAGATTTAAAAAATAAAAAAAAAAATTAATGTAGATGGTCTGGTTCGGTACCTACGGTTTTTGAAAAATAGTAATCGGAACCGAAACCATTTTAAATCGGTTCGGTTTGGTTCCGGTCCAAGTTTGAAAGGTTTTGGTCAATCCGATTTTTTACTCTTTATTTTTTCTTCATCTAATTTGGTTCGGTTTTACAGTTTCTCGGTTTTCATGTCCACCCCTAGATGGAGAAAGTAAAAATACAAGTGGATGGAGAGTCCCTCTGGACTTGCTATTTGAGCGAGTCCGGATAAGCATAGATTTGAGAATAGTAAATAGTATACGTTAATTATTTAAACTAACCCCTAATTAATTGTTAAAAATATATTTTATCAAAAATTTGAGATTTTGAAAACTAAAAGACTAGAATAAACAATAAACGAATCCAAAAGTATGCCGAAAACAGTAACAAAGCAAGAAAAACGTTTTTTTAAAAGAAAACAATTATGAGAAAGACTAGGGTTTAACAGTCACAATCCTATGCAATCTTACCAATTACTTACGAATTTCCACATACATGCTTTGAAGGTTAGGTTTTCCTAATACATATTTTCCTTGTGATGTTCAAGCGAAAATGTATATCTAAACATGCATCCATTTGTGATGTTCAGGTCAAATATAAACATGCAAAACTCATTAAGTTTCGTGAAAACCTTTTGAAAAACCATGCAACCCGTAAGAGCACGATGTTCACCTTAAGTGAATTTACATGCATCTTTGCGATAGAGATCCAACTCCTAGGCAGGTTAGTTACGGTACCTTGTGCTATCTAATATTTTGTGTTATGATGGTAGTGATTATACTCTAATTATTGATTCTCGTAAGAAACTTGATTGACGTGCTTATTGGGTTGCCCAGATTCTGCTCTCGCTCCCTTTTATCAAACAGCGTGATTTGCTTTGATGAAGAAATCTAGTCCCAACGAACAAAAGCAACATATGAAAAGCTTGCTCGTATTAGCTACGGGAAACAAGTTAAAAGCGCTTGCTGTTCAGAAAAGCGTAAATGCCATAACAAATGTTTCAAGTAAGCCCGCTTAACTGACTTCACAATCATCTCATGCGTTCTGTCTCTTTTCCCAGCTATTATGCATCCTTCTTATTCTGAATTTCACATTTAGGTTAAGGTTCGAGTTGATCTTTTCCTTTCCTATTTGAAGATATATTTTCGTGTAAAAAAAATGTATAATTATGCAATAGCTAGTCAACTGGGTATATTTTTACTAACCTGCTGCAATCATAATTTCAGCGAGGCCTCGCAGCACAGCCAACACCACAGAAACCAGAGCGGACGATGGAGAGACTGTTGAACTGGCGGCCATATTGTGATGCATGTGTGATCTGTTGTACAGAAATTAAATCAACTCGAAGGAAAACATGTTTTTTTAGGGAATACGATGAGGTACAAAAGCTGTTTCCTTTTTTCGGCCAGAGTTCTTCGGAAACTTTTGTACGGGTGGTTCACTCCCGGAAGCTGCCTTGAATCAAAGATTGATCGTTTAGAAGTGTTCCATGAGACTATTATGTTGTATTGTATTGCCATGGAAATTAGGGTTTCAAAACTGAAATTTCTTTGTACAGCACTAATCAGAAAACCGAAAGAGGAAAAATATCGATGTTTGGCAGTTTGAAATTTAAAACAACACATGGCAGTTGCCATTTAACTTTGCCTAGGTTGGAGCTCAAAGCCTCAAGCAAGAGCTTTCATGTGCTTGTCATCAATGTTGTTTCCTGCCTCTCCTCTTTGAAATGAGAGATTTTTTGTGCGCCCAATACACTGCTCAGTACACCAAGTGGAATAAGATAATTGATTGAAATTTTTTAA
Source organism: Cydonia oblonga (assembly GCA_015708375.1). Classification (NCBI taxonomy): domain Eukaryota; kingdom Viridiplantae; phylum Streptophyta; class Magnoliopsida; order Rosales; family Rosaceae; genus Cydonia; species Cydonia oblonga. The sequence goes on along the minus strand of JADOBS010300457.1, from coordinate 626 downwards.
CCAATTGTATTATCACACTTGATGTACCGGGTCATATTCTCGACACACTAAAAGGTTTTTCCTTTGAAACCCCTACCAATCACTTGTCACAAAGAAACTTGTATCTACAGAAAATGTCACAAAAATAAGGTTTATGATTAAAAACCAAGAGTGTTGGTCCACATTTTTTTGTGAAAATGCGACTTTTGTGTTCTCGCAAAAATTCCGTAGACATTAAGAAATTATTGTAAACTATTTTGGAGTATTTATCATAAATAACCAAAATTAAGACTCTAATTTCATAAATATCAGTTTTTATAAAAATTTTCAAGTATAACCAAAATTACACTTCAATGGACTTTAATACCCTCCAAATTAAAAACAACACAACCCTGAAAATCCAAACCTTAGATTTTTTTTTTTTAATCAAACGATAAATTTTGTTAGATTGGTTATGGATTCAAAAGCCGTCATGCAAACAATCAAATGTATTCATCAAGAACTGAAATTTCTTTTGTTTATCAATCACGGCCTCATCTCCACCTCTCCAAGAAATAAAAATGTTCTTTTTTTTTTTTTTTTTGCAAATGAATTTTTTTAACATACAATTTTGATGATTTTTAACAAAAGGTAAAGGTTGTGATTAT
>JADOBS010300456.1:0-10738 GCA_015708375.1 Cydonia oblonga | reverse complement strand
GAATGAACAAGAACCGGCCGAAACCGAACCGAACCGAACCATTTTATTAATAATAAATAAATTATATATATATATATATATATATATATATATATATATACACATGTCATGGGATAATAGGTTGAAAAATTAGTTTCACCAAGTTGCAAAGCAGTGGATCCCATCCTAATTATGGCTCACCCACCTCACCCTCACCTCACTCACGGCCTCACATCCCCCATTTCACACTTTTAGACTTTCATTCTTTTTTCACTCAGCCAAGCACCTCACGCACGGCCTCTCATCCAAAAATATCAACGATTCCTTAGGCAGCCCACAACCTCAGCTCTCTGCAACAACCTTCGTCATCCCTCATTCGCAACAGCTCACGACTCTTCATCATTCGTCCTCCCTCCTTGATATCTTCTCTATCTTTTCTCATATTTGAGATTAGGAATATGGTTGAGTTCTACTGGTTTTCCATTTTCTCTTACGCTGAATTAAAATTTACTCTTGTTTTGTTGTCGTACTACTGTATTCTTGTGGGGTTAATTCATGTTGAGTGATGTACGGCCTAAATTTTAATAGTATCACTTAAAACTACCATATGTTGGTAATCAATAAGAGCATCTATTATTCCTGGACATTGGGTGGATTGGACGGGATTTACCCTCAACCCATAAGCCAAGCTGACATGCTCGGAATACCAACAAAGATGCATAGAAAACTAGGAATCTTAGAAGAAATTTAATGGAGTGGCTATGGAGGATGCAACGGAGAGAACTGAAGTTAGGGATTCTGGATAAGGAAAGCAGCTTATGATATTTTAGAAATCAAAATGCTAAGGTGTGGGAAGGACCACAAAGTTCTAACTTGCATCCATTAAGAGCATGCCATGTGGCATGTGTTAAAGATAAAAGCTTGTATTAATACTATGCGGGTGGGTTGGGTTTTCATGGGTTGGGATTTTATAAACCCACGTTAGTAACACAACATTAAGGACGATCAAAATCACATGGGTTGTTAAGGACAATGCCCACACCTTATGTGTGAATGTATATTTCTATAATTTAGTATATGTGTGAATGGATTTGTTGTTTGTATTGAAAATTGGATTGAAACTCAAAAGGGGAGGGAAAGGAGAATGGTGGGTTGGTCTTTTACACAGATGAGAGAATACAAGGTGTTAATGTATGTGTGCTTACTTTCTTATTTTTTAATGAGTTCTTGATTTTTATATGTTCTAGAAAAAAAAAAAAAAAGGAATGGCGGCACATCTAGCAATTGGGCTTCAGAAACTATTCAATCCTAACTTATCACCTTTTACTACTGATGGTATGTATGTAACTTTAGTTTTTTTAGCACCTTCCTTACTAATTTGAATTGTAAGATTGTTGTTTGATGTATGTTGTTTGCTTGCTCTCTAAAATATGAAGTTGTTTGATTTTTCTTGCTCTCTAAAATAAAGTTGTTTGATTTGATTATATGTTGTTTGATTGTGTACATGAGTTGTTGTTTGAAAAAGAATCTGCCACTGCCAAGGACATTTGAATTTTTTTTTGCTTCTTGTTGCTGCCAATATCAATAAACCAATGCATATTTGCTTTAATGCTATTTGAATATTTCTTTTTAATTGATGTTGTTGATGCTGCTACGAATATCAAGGGACCAATATTAGGAGACTAATGCTGCTTGAGTTCTTGATTTTTTTGTTTGTTGGCTGACCAATGCATATTTCTTTTAATTGTCTCTTTTTGTTGACTTGGTGTCATTGACCAAATACATTTGCATTAAAAAGGATGTGTGTTGTATGCAACTTTATATAATCAGTTTTAGAATATGTATTTAAATGCATGACGATCTGATTTTCAAATAATTTAGTATTCGGAACCATAAACCGGTAAGAACTGATTGGTGTAGACTAAACCGTAAGGTTCTAGTAATAAATTTAAGCTAACCCGCACTGAACTGAACCGTTGACATTTTTCGGTTCCAATTTTGGTTTAGGGGTGGAACTGCACCAAACCGTACTGTGCCCACCCCTAAGTCCATCTAGCCGTTGGGATTGAATTGCAAATTTTCTTTACGTTGAAAATCCAACGACTCAAGAATAGCCATGTGACATAAAAATCTGGATGGTTGAGTGTGCTTGCCAGGCGGGCCCCAACCCTGATTTCTTATCAGGCGACGCGCCTTAACTCCCGCATGTAATTCACGTGGTCAGCGCAAAAGACTTTTGTGCTTGATTTCTTGGTTGTAGCCATTGATGATCTTGTCGCGTGTGGTTACCCTTAGGAGGTTCTGTGACCACGAGCCAATGGTCATAGTCGAAGCTTTACACCACCATCGCCGACCGAGTCAACTCACTGCCCGCCGAGTCGACCACGGAACTTCTCGGAGCTAAAGAAGAAGAGAAGTGCGAAGATGGAAAGAGAGTCGACGACAGCGGAATCGAGAAACGATAACATCGGAGAAACGTTGCTGCTAGAGGTAACGGCCAGGGCCGGTCCTGAGATTTTGGAGGCCCTGTGCGAGACTCAAACGAAGGCCCTTACAAGGTCTAAATTTTTGTTGCTATATTTTCTTTTATATTTTATATTTTTTTCTTGTGTATAAATTGATATAAACGCAAAAGAAAAAGAAAAAAAAAAGCATGGTTTGGTGGCTATGTATCTACTTTCTTTATGTTTTGGGGTTCGAAACTCCTTACTTTTTAAATACAAAAAGCATGGTGTGGTGGCTATGTACATATCATATGACCGTACATATATCATAATCAGAATAACTCATGCTCTTTATAATGAACTAGTTAAACAAATAATTGGTTATGATATTTGTAGCATCTTATAATAAACTGTTTTTTTTTATTGCATTTTTTCTCACTTCCTAAAGTGAGGATGATTTTAACCCCCACTCTGTTGATTGTCGTTATATTAGTTAGAATTCGAGATTCATGTCTTAAATCAATTAAACCAAATTAAGTTGTATTATATATGGATGACTAAATGGTCTTCAAATAGGATGAAAATTATATGATCCTTAAAAGCTGACCAAAAGAATAAATTCAATTAAATGATGTCATATATGAGAAGGGGTTTTAAAGATTATATCTTCAAACTTTTAAGGATTTTAATTAATTATGATATTCCTAATCATAGATTTATCATCAAAAGTTCTGTTTTATAATGATAGAAATTAAACTATAAATATTAAAGAGAAAAGAAAAAATTTAAAAAAAAACCCAAAATGGTTCTACTGGGAGTCGAACCCTTGCAAACACAAATTTAAATACCCGCGCCTGATAATTTCCCTATGGCAACAATGTGAAATATGTTCACACTTTTTTTATATGTAGTATATTATAAAGGTTATTAAAATTTCGAGACTCCTAAAAATCGGGAACCTGTACGGTCATGCCTGGCACCCCCTCAGGGCCGGCCCTGGTAACGGCGTACTCACGCTGGGCACGGTCCCTGTTTTAACGAACGTCATGTCATATTTGGGTTGGAACCGTGCATAGCACAGGGCCCATCTACTGGCATGTGGGTTGTGAATCGTGTGATGGGCATAACACATGTGGGTCCACCTACGTTTGTTTTTTTTTTTTTTTTGGGTGAACACGTTTGTTTTGTGTGTTTATTTGTCAGATTTTTTTATTTATTTGTGAAGGATATGATTTAATGTGGGCTCAATTTAGTTTTTTTTTTTTGTTAAAAGGTTATTTTATTAAACACCAAAAACAAACAAACAAGCAAACCAAGGCCCAATTTAGTTTTTGAATCATAGTTTTGGGTGTGTTTTGGTTCTATATTTTTATATTTAATTTGGGGAATTGTGGTTGTTTTAGTTTTGGTGTTACTTAATTTTTTTTTTCTGGGATAATTATAAAATTTTGGAGTTACTTTCATTCTCATTGTTTTGTAAAGAAAAAAAAAAGTTGGTTTATGGTATTCGATTTCAAGTTTAGTAGAAAAGTTTGTTTATGGCATCGATTTATGGTTTTATTTATTTATATACTCATGTGAATTTAAATAATCGTCTTTAAATTTCGCTCATAACTCTTAAAGTTCAATGACCGAAAATGTTGTTCTGTTTGTTTAGTTTGGACCATAAAATAGTTGGCTTTGTGGAATCGATTTAAGTCTAGCCGGAAGAATTTGTTCATGCATCTATTGATGGTAATGTTTTTATTATGTTCATGTGAAATCATGTAAGAACCTCAATTTCAGCTTTCAGACTCAAGAATCTCGACTCCTTCGTATTGTTTGTTGTTGCTTAGTTTTCATAGATATTCTTATATGCTCCATTGTATATTATACACCAAGATTTTTTGTCATTAAGTTTTAGTCGTCAATGAATTTTAATCAAGAATTTAAACGATCTGGATTCCCTCTAAATTATCATTGTGAAGATCCTAGGAATTAATCAATCATAATCGCTCACTACATATCTGACGGTTGAAAATAATTATTCCATAAAAAAAAGATTAAAAAGATTAAATGATTTACGGCCGTAAAATATATGATAAGCGATTATGATTGACTAATCTTTACGATCCGATCCGAATTTAACAACCAAAAAGGCTAGATACACGCAATTTGCAGTTTCAGTTGTTATCTCAATCATGGCATTTTAAAGGGCCGACAGGAATGGGCGGTGGTGAGTCATGACTCTTCAACAATTATTTATATTTTTGGACTTGTCTGACCATGTCAGAAATGGGAATACAGTACAAGGCGTGGATAGGGATTACAAACTTTCCCAAGCACTCAACATGGGGTCCAAACACACTCATAACGTACTTTCCCAAGTACTACATTATTGAGAGGGAACTAGCTGAGACGAAGAGACTCACGTGATCAGTGATCACAGTGAGTAAGCATGAGGTGGAAGACGAGGCTCGCAGACAGCAACGAGGGGAAATTTTTTCGGTGTCGAAAGCCCGAAAATCTCCTCCATACTCAAATCCTCCTTCTTCATGTTATCAGGCAATCTCCATGTAAACCCATGCAAAAGATTCGCCAGACTTGAGTGAATGACCTTTATGCCCAGACTGTAGCCAGGGCACATCCTCCTGCCTGACCCAAAGGGCAGCAGCTCGAAGTCCTGGCCTTTGACATCAATGTCCTTTCCTAGAAACCTCTCGGGGCAGAACTCCTCAGGGTTGTCCCACAATTCAGGGTCTCTTCCTATTGTCCACACACTGACTAGGGCTCTGGTGCCCTTGGGAATGTCATAGCCAGCGATTTGGCAGTCTTCCGTGTTTTGCCTTGGCACCAACATGGGTGCCACTGGGTGTAGCCTCATGGTTTCTTTGGCAATGGCATCAACGTATGGGAGATTAACAATGTCCTTCTCCTCAACCCATCTCTCTCTTCCAATCACCCTGTCTAGCTCCTCCACTGCCTTCTTGAATGCCTCCGGCTTCCTTAGGAGCTCGGCAATTGCCCATTCCACAGTCACCGCTGAGCTCTCTGTTCCCCCGGCAATTAAGTCCTAATAGCAATAGAATCGATCAACACAAATATTGAGCAAGAGTACACCGAAATAAATCTCAATATTTTCAGTCACAAATAAGATATCAGTGTTTATCTAGGCTCCTTTTGAATCTTTTTCTTACGTGTGAGCGGAAAACTATGACCTATTACTGTATCGTGAGACCTAAATGCAGCCTAACATTCCTCGTATATCTACTGTACATGACACTAGTATTTCACACCTCATATGTCACACATCTACTAAACTTTAAGAAATATCTCAATAATTGTAGTCAATTAGTGTTCTAAGAGACGTTAGACAGTAGCCGCCGGTGGACTGGAACCTAGTGTTTAGGCCTACACGGCCCCTAGGTGGGACCTAGAAGGAAAGCTTAAGCAGACTAAACAGATTTAAATAACCGAATCGCCATCAATCCCCACAGATCAGCCCCGACAGCCACCGAATCGTCATCACCCACGAACAACCCAGTGCGATTGCAGGCTACGAATTAATTAGATTTCAATTATCGATTCCCACTCGATTTCATTTCTAAAACGTTTGAAATCTGCATCGCAGCTCTCGATTTTTCTCATCTTGATTTTGTCCAGGTACAGGCGTGCACTTAATTTTGTGAATTGAGGTTGTGTTTATAGCATTGGCTGGAAGATTGGATTATAATATTAATGAGACAAGAAGGAGGAAAGCAGAGAAAAATGTAGAGAAAGAAGAGGATTTTTTTTCCGGCGACCACCAGATGGGGTCTTGTCGGCCGTGTTGATCTGGGTTGACATGGGTAATGCCCGAAGGATTTTTGGAACTCTATTTTAATAATGCAAAATAGTAGAAGTTAACAGTGTTAATTCTATGTTAAATTGAAGAACACGTCAAGCAATTAGAAATGAGACATAGAAGACACGAAGTTAGGGGACAGCAGACCTGCTGCAGCTTCTTAGGCTTTTTGTCTCGGAGGCAGATTCTCTGCTCTCATTTTCTCATACATTTTCTATACATTTTTGTTTGTACGATCACGGTTAAACCATATTTTTTATCTTATTATCTTAATAAAAAAAAATAATATAAAATATTAACGTGGCTTAACCGTGACTGTACAAATAGGAGTGTATGTAAAGTGTAAGGGAAAATGAGAGCAGAGAATCTGCGACACAAGAGATTTTTCAATGTCATCATCATATAAGATGATATACTATGTCCTTATAGAAATAGTGAATTATATGTGTTAAAATGTTAATAATTAAAAAATTAAAAAATTTTACCACTTACATGCATACTATCCATATTCCCGTGACAACTAGAAAATATGAACTGCAAATCATACCTGAGTAAATGCCTTGACCCCATGCCTCTCAATTTTAACTTCAAGACCAGGATCATCAGCAAACTGCAGTAGCACATCAACCATGTCTTTTGCAACAAAGTCTTTCCCGCTAGCCTCCCTCCTTGCAATATGTTCATCCAACACATGCTCCAAAAACCTATCCAACTTCTTGCTTAAAGTCTTCATCCTCTTTATGTACCCTTGCAAGTCCAGAAAGTTAAGCCAAGGTATCGAATCGCCGATGTTCAGCACCCCACTGAGCAAGAACAACTCATCCAACATCTTCTTGAACTCATCGGGGCTCACGATGGCGTCTACAGTCTCGTCGGTGTACTTTTTTCCCAGCACCATCCGGCTTATGACGTTGAGGCTCACGGTTGAGAGGTGGTCTTTGAGCAAAATGTTGGAGTTGGAGGAGTCATATAAGCCTTTAAGCAAGGCACTCATTTCCTCCTTTCTAATGTATTCATACGATTCTAGGCGTTTGCTGCTGAAAAGCTCCATGATGCACATTTTACGGGCTTGCCGCCAATATGGACCGTACGGGGACCAAGTGATGTCTGAGTAGTTGTAGGTGGTGTGCTTGCCGGCTGCAAATTTGGGGCGGCCGGCAAAAGTGACGTCGTGGGTTTTCAGGATGGCCTTGGCCATTTCTACTGAAGATCCCACGATGACGGGGTATGACCCAAACTTGAGCTGCATGATGGGGCCGTATTTTTGGGAGAGCTCGTGGACGGAACGGTGGGGAAGGTGGCCTATGAGGTTGAGGTTTCCAATGATGGGCCAGGGTTTTGGTCCGGGTGGCAGGTTGAGCTTGCTGCGGCGGAGGCGGCGGGAGAGGAGGATGAGGGCTAGAGCTCCTAGCCATGCGGCAGCGTATGCAACCCAAGTGGCTTCCATTATCTGGGAAGTAGTGGTGAAGTGGTATGTGTTGTGTGATGAAATTATTGATGTATGTTTGAGGTGGTGGGAGGGGGATTTTATAATTGAAGTCAGTACAGAAGAATTGTCGTTTTTCACGGAAGGAGATCTGGATCTCTTCTTCCTGATCCATCAAGTTCAGAGATCCGAACCATTTAAATTTGATCTAACAATTAAAATTATTATAACTTCTAATCCATCAAGTTCGGAGATCCAGACCATTGAAATTTGATTAAACGGTTAAAATTATTATAACTTTTAAAATGAACTTATATTTGTAGTCGTTGAATCAAATTTTAATAGTCTGGATCCTCAAAAAACTTGATGGATTAAGAATAAATGATTTGGAGGACCCCTTTCCGTTTTTCACGATGCCAACTTGAATTATGCTTTCATAATAACTTCGTTGAATTGCCATTTTGCCCTTCCGAACAAAGTGGAGTATGCACATTGGATTTTCATTCAACAAAGAAGACTCGTGAGTCATTGTTGATTATGTTTAGTAAATGCCCAAGTAACTTCATTGGGAAAGATTGTACTAACACAAGTTTGATTTTGGAAATAAATGTTTGTTTTTTTTATTAACAATTAAAGTGCTTCTAATTACTTAATATAAACATTTGAATTTTTTTTTTCCATCAAAGAAAGATTTTTCAGTCATAAAAGCGTTTTTTGAAGAAGAAGATGGTATGTGCTTGTTCAGAAACCACTTCTAAGTGCTTGTGATTATTTAATATAATTTTCTTCTTATTTATGTAAACACACTTCTATTCAAAATAATTACGAGCGCAAGTGATTCATAGAATACTATTGCATTCATACCCACAACTAGGGTATGATAGTCGCATGGAATCTTTGTAAATACAATTTTATTTTTCTTGCGTTTTGATCGATTGCCCACGATTAAAATAGTAAAGGAGAACCAAGTTACGTAATAAAATAAAATATAGACTGAATTGTCCAAATAAAATATCCAATTGAGTCACAACAACTCAAATAATGTTGTTATTAATAGCTACAAAAATAAGGTTAATAATAGGTTCCTAATTAATAATAGTGAAATGTCTTAAGAAACTGTAGGAAGGCCAACTTGATAATTTGGTCAATGATCAATACACTAGTCTATTTATTTTTGGTCCATGGTCAACATAATTGGGTCAAGCCAATACAAGAAACCTACCGAGGAAGCTTACTTTATTAACAGGAAACCTACCAAGCCAATACAAGAAGAAAATCAAGTAAGCTTCCTCGGTAGGTGTGAATGGTCTGAAGAACTTGACCCAATTCACTTTACTTTCTTATGAGTTTCCTGGAAAATTTTGCATTTTGGGATCTGATGCAAGACTGAAAAGACATTTCAAAAAGTGGTTTTCTTTTAAATAAATTCCGAGTCTCCACATTGTATACACCCGCATTTCTTTCTTTGCATTTCATGAATCTTGATCTTTTTATTAATTTAACGTCTTAAGACATGGCATGTCAAATTTTAAACTATGACTATCTGGTAAGGCCAGTATAATTTTTGTGCTACACGTGTTTGTCTGTTGGATAAGTTCACTAAATACTAACCGTCCAAAAAAGTTTAAGCATATGGATGCATGCCACATGTAACATGTTAAAAACTTCGGGTTGTAGTATGCGAATAGTGATTAAACCTAAGGCATCACCAAATATCTTGTACTTATAAATATGGACTTTAATTTCACCTCAAAGTCATCGCTAACTCGCATGGGCCAATAATATATTGTTTGGGCTCAGGTGTATAAGTATGAAGATATATAGATGCACAATAATGAAGCTATCATCTTTTGACAATTGTTCAATAGTAGGAGATATCCCTCAAAGCCACTTGAAGATCAGTATCAGAAATTTCGGTCGAAGTACTTGTTCATCAAAATCTCACTAGATTGCAATACAGAAGGTGTAAATGTGGAGACTTAAAATCTCACTAGATATTAGCTATAGAGTCTTTTATAGGACTTAATTCTAAGGATATATATTTGCATACAAGGGCAGAGCCATTCTGAAGTTGCAGGTTCAAATACAGTGCGAAAACTTGGAATTATAGAAATTTCATATTAATTTTGGTGAAGTTCACCTTAGCTAGTGAATATTATCACACCGTAATTTTATATAAAAATTTGTTCACTCCACTCCAGCAAGTCATAAAATGAAACAAATAAAGTAAAATCACAGCATATATCCTTATAAAACTTCATGACTCCACCCTTATTCGTATATATTTCTTGTCACGTTAATATGAGATTCATTCTCAACAAACTGTAACCAAATGAAGAGTAACTCAACTCTTTAAAAGTCCATGCAAAGTGACACACCCCGACCCAAAGGAGGGCGTGCTGGCCGTCACGTGAGAGTGACGTAACAATGTGCACAGTACGGAAGCTAAGAAAATAAATAGAATTACAAATAATTAAAAATCGAATCACTAGCAATACCAAAGATCTTGGCATATTCATGATTTTGATCACATATTTTGATGATGATGAATATGCTAAGATCTTTGGTATTGCTAGTGATTCAATTTTTAATTATTTGTAATTCTATTTATCTTCTTAGCTTTCGCACTGTGTACATGGTTATGTCACTCTCACGTGACGGCCAACACACCCTCCTTCGGGACCCACGCCCTCATTCGGGACGGGGTGTGTCACAAAACCCCTTCTCACATCAATGCAGGATTCATTCTACGATTGTACTTGCAAAAATGCACTCTAACGCTCAATTTTGTGAGTGTTTGAAATTATTGCAATCAAATTGCGGATAATATGTCTACCTTTTCCCACACGAAACATTCTTACCTTTGATCATGGGCATGAAACATGTTTGCCTTGACAGGGCCTTGGCCATCAAGTTCCACTGATTGTATGATTTCATTTTTGTGGTAGTTGATAAAAATGGTGGAAATGTTGCTTGACTATATATATAATTCCACTTATCCACCTTTAGGGTGGTAGATTGTTGCTTTTTTTTTTTCTTTTTTTTTTTTCTTTTTTTTTTTTTTTT
>JADOBS010300455.1:0-10738 GCA_015708375.1 Cydonia oblonga | reverse complement strand
AATCTTGGCTCCATGTTGATTGGACTTGTGGGCTCTTGAAACTATAAAGATGATGGATCTTATCGAGGACTTAAATGAAAATGTTCTTTGAAGTTGGAGATTGTACAAGGCACAACTATCCCATGAGTACTAGACTACAGCATTGATCAAAGGCACATGAAAGAGCCTGGCAAGACCACTTCATAGTGCCCCATTATTCAATCCAATATGGTCTCATGAATGACATTTGGTCCCCAACAACAAATCTACCATTGGAAAAAAAAATTTATTGTGAGTGCGAAATTAAACGTTATTTAGTTTTACTAATTCATATGTTATATAACTGTATGGCATGAGAAAATTTCAACAGATCAGCTTGACCATTTCATTCGTAAAGCATAAGTTAAACTCAATTAATCAACCTGATCAGATCATTCGTAAAGCTTAGGTAAAACTCAATTGCAAGATTCTAAAAAATAGTTGATTTGTTCATGACTGATTTGATGAGGTTGACCTACTTTTGTACAAAAGTGTTAATATATTACACATTTATAAACTTTTAACATTACGTGATAGTGCAACGATGAAATTAAACAATTACTAGTTGAACACATTACGGCAGAATTTTATACAACTCGATCCATCAATGAATTATCAAAGTTCAGTCATCATCACATCATCTGCTACACAGCAAAACGAAATCTGGATAACAAAGCACAATCCACCCCTCCACCCAATCACCACCTCCCACGTGTCATAAAGCAAATGCATCAGCATCATCATCATCTCTACGGGACTGATGATCAATGGCACCTTTTCCCGATGAGTCAAAATCTGAGCACTTCCTCTGCTTCCTCTGCCTCTCCCCAAAATATACTTTCCAATTTCTTTTTCTCACCTTTTCCCTATTAATTTAATCGATTTATCAGTGAACAGAGAAAGCAAGATACTTGAGAGAGAGAGAAGAGAAGATACTTGAGAGAGAGAAGAGAGAGAGAGAGCGAGAGATGTGCAACAAGAAGAGTCATTCTGGTCACGACGATCATGTGCAGAGGAGCTCCATGATTGATGATATGATCAAGAAAGAAGAAGATGATGAAGAAGAAGACGAACTGATTAAAAATTTAGCAGCTCCGAAATCCAGAACTAAAATCAGAAAACCCAAGTTTTTAAGTCTCCGATCTCAGCTCATCTCCGAAGATAACGGACAAAGTTACAGAGCACCCAACAAAGTTACATCAACGACGGCCAAGACCCACCACCGCCAACGCCGCCGCCGCCGCCGCCCCCAGCTCAACCTTTTTCCCCTGCACCCGGAAAATCGGGTCGAGAATGATTTTGAAGATAAAGGGTACATGCAACAGGACGAGAACGTGGCCTTGCTGTTCGAGTCTGACGGCAGCGCCACTCTCAACGGCCTCCTAACCTCCACCGCCACCGCCACCACGTCGACAATGTCATCCGATCTGGAGGAAGCAGAGTCCTTTTCCTACTACAGGGGACGGGATGAGTATAGAGAAGAAACAGAGTATGATATTGTACGGACAGCGATGAGGAGCAGAGAGAGGGAGACAAGCGTGGAGAAGTGGGTGTGTTTCTCGGAGTTGGTGGAGGGGAAGAGGGAGGAGGACTACTTGGCTAGCTCGACGACAAGTACTACGGGTACACGAGGCGGCGATGATGGTCGGTATGTTGGTCAGCGACGGTGGAGCTGCGGCGGAAACGGGCTGTCGTTGGCGTTGAAGCTGGATTATGAGGAGATATTGAATGCTTGGTCCGATAAGGGACCACTGTACATTGATGGAGGAGATTCCCCACAAACTGTACGTGACTTGATGCATCAGCAGGATCATCAGCTTTTTCAGCTCAATGATAACAGCAGTACTCCCGATGTAAGAATTTTTTTGACTTCTTGCCCTTTTTCGTTGATCGGTGCATTCATTTTGTTTAACTTTGTGTGTAATTTCACCTTCAAATTAACTTCATTGACTATGTTTGTGAAATATAAATTGTGATTGACTTTAGTTTAATAATGCAAATCTCATAATCCTAACGGTTTATTTTTTTTTTTCAACATGGATCCTCTCCGCATCTATGCATCATAATCCTAACAATCTACTAATTCGGACAATTGAAATTTTATCAAACAGCTTAAATTATTATAACTTTTAAAGTGACTCCTGTTTGTAGTCGTTTTTCAAATTTCAATGGTTCGAATCGGTGGATCCTTAGGATTAGGATGCATGGATCCGGAAAGGATCCATATCCTATTTTTTTAAAAGAAAACTAATAAAAATTGCTTAAAAACTTTGAGTTTTAACGATAATAACAAAATAAAGAGTAAAATGAATAATATTAGAATTGATTTTTTAGTATAAAAATATGATTTTTCATTAAAGTAAACAGTACCGAGATATTTTCGTTAAAGTTCCTTTTTTTTAATCATCAATTAAAAATTGTATACGTGAAATCAGTGTTGCCGGTCTCATCTACAACATTATATTTGAATGTTACCATTTGCATTTTGTGCGAAATATCTTCGGATCAGGAATTGGTCATGAGAGAAAAATGTAGGGAATTTTAACGAAAAGTTTTTGGTACTGTTCATTTTAACGAAAAATCACATTTTTACACTAAAAAGTCAATCATAGTACTATTCATTTTACCCTTTATTTTGTTCTTATCTTTAAAACTCAAAGTTTTTAAACTTTTTTCATTTGTTTTCCTAAAAATGTATTCATTTGACACTTTTTGTATCTGGATGTTCTTAGTAATGAAACACTCAATTGCTTTTGTTAAAAATAAACATTATATTGTCTTCGTAGTGAATTAAATATTTGTTTTGATCAAATTACAAATTAATTAGGCCTAACTGTATTAATAGTTCCCATTGTGGTAGTATAGTTGAAAGATAGCCCATGTGGTTAAAAATAAATAGGATTTAAACTCCTGTAGTGATATCCCTTAGGATTTTGGTTCAAAATTAAAAGTTTTGTTAACTCACTATTAATTATTAGGAAAACTAACGAAAAGTACTTGAAAACTTTGAGTTTTAACGATAAGGACAAAATAAAGAGTAAAGTGAATAGTACCATGATTGACTTTTTAAAAGTGAATAGTACCAGGATTGACTTTTTAAAAGTGAACAGTACCTAGAGCTTTTCGTTAAAGTTCCCTTAATTATTAGCATGCAAACCACACATGTGAGAATACAACATAACTCTCGGTTAATTGTTAGCACGCTCATATGTGATGCTAACTTTACCTTTTTATTCACACATGTGAGGCTAACTTACTAATAATTAACGGAGAGTTGACAAAAATTTCAATTTTGGGTCCAAGTGTCGTAATTGTTTTTACCACAAGGGGCTATCTTTCGACTACTCTACCATCACGGCGACTGATAATCCAATTAAGCCTTAATTAAATATTGAAGTTCCATCTGTTGGGTTGTAACCTGAAATGCATGGGACTTGTTCAGGGGTCAGGTGGGAACTGCAGCTTGAAAATGAAGATGGAGCAAAGACTGGCCAGTGTGTTGAGATACAAGGAAAAGAGGCATAACCGGCTCTACTCCAAGCGGATCCGATACCAAGTCCGAAAGCTCAATGCCGAAAAACGACCCCGTATGAAGGTACTCTTAAAATCTCATCACAACCAAGTGTGTTATATATGTTCTGTAATTAATTCAGATGACTAATTTCGTATTAATCATTCCGTATATCTATGTTGCAGGGTCGATTCGTAAAGAGAAATTGAATTAACGCGCATTTTGGACATCTGGTTTCGATCAGACCTGCATAACTTACCAAGAGGATGGAGATAGGCATGGTTTTTGGTGTTTTGAGTTAGATATCCAGTGCATGCGGATGGTTTTGTTTCCCCAATTTGTTTCCTGCTTTGCTTGTCACTCACGTTACTGGGAAGAGGGAATGATAAGTAGTATGCGTCTTGCGTAAAAATGTATGCACAAATCACATACACAAAAAGATGATATATATGAGAATCAATCAGACGTTAATTAACGTGTAAATAGTGCAGTTTTGTGTAGCTATGTTTGTGAGATGGATAATTTCTCAAATATTCCGTGAACCATGACTACGAGCTCCTTCTTAGCAGGAATTTCGTTGTACTGAAGAAACAATGAGATGATATGGCTCCCGCAAGGGCCATGTATTTACCGCATAGGAACTTCGTGTTCTGAAGCAAAAAAGGGGCGAAACAGTGAACTTCATAAGATGATGGTTCCTTACCCTAATTGGTGTGGATATTTATAAGTATAAGATGATCACTATAGTTGTGTAGAATTTCATCAGCTTGAAATGGAACTGGAAGTGGAAGATCATAAGTTGACAGAAAAAAAAAGAGAGCACAAAACTGCGCATACACAAGCATTTTCTTGAGTTTATGCACTTGTGCTCTTTATCTTTTGTCAACAACAACAAGACCATTGATCGTAAGTTTGGAGCTAGCTAGCTCAAATGATTTATACATTCAAGAGGTTGCTGGGCTTGTTCCGTAACACACACACACACCTCCCTCCCCCCGGGGTCCAATTTGTAACTTTTTGTTTAGAGATGAATGGTTTTGATTTAGGATATGGGATATATATCTTCGGAGGAAACACGGTGAGGTTGCTATATTGGCACCCCTATGTTTTAAACATGTTCATCAATCACTCACCTAGTAAAATGCATCTTTAATAATGTGCAACTACCAACTACCGCCTTTTAAAGTCATCCCAAAACTTGGATTCCGTCAATTGGCTCATGTGGCATGTGCGTTCCTTTCTTTTAAGTTCGTTCCTTTTTTTTTAAGTTCAAAATTTTCTATAAACTAAAATAAGTTAGAATACTATCTTATAGTCATATAGAATTATGGTTAGTGATATTCATCTTCACTTGTAAGTAGAAAATCTTATATTCGAATCTCATGAATTGTGAATTGAAAACCAATTTATTTTTTTGGTCTTACTGTAATTATATCTTTGTATCAAAGAAAAGAGAGAAAAAAAAATGAAAAAGGATATCGTCTTGTAAAACAAATGTCATCCCCAAAATGTGGGCTTTATCTTTTTTTTCAGCCCAATGATATCGTTGGAGCCCAACATTTAGAAAGTGACGTTCATGCATGTTCTAGTGGCCGATAGAATGTTCAAGCAATTCCCCTACTCATTGATCGAACATCGTAGAACATGTTATCTTTACTAAAAATCCGAAGATAACCATATACTAGTAATTAGAAAGTTCAAGACGCATCCATCCAACTCCATAACTCCATATATATATAAATCTCTCCTGCAACCAAATTAATCAGCAACACCAGCAAACTAATCTCTTCCTAATCATCGATCTTAGCCTTTGCTAATCATACAAAATGTCACTCATTTCCCAAGTGTTTGGCGATGAAATATTCGACCCATTTCTCTCCTTGATCAACAAGTGTCCTGTCCTCAACACCCCAACTGACTGGAAGGAAACCCTAGACGCCCATGTGTTTGTTTTCGACCTTCCGGGGCTGAAGAAGGAGGAGGTCAAGGTGGAGGTTACTGATGGAAGAGTGCTCCAGATAAGTGGCGAGAGGAATGAGGAAGAAAAAGATGAAAAGAGTAAGGATCGTAAAGATAGGTTTCACCGCGTCGAACGTTTCCGGGGCAAGTTCCTCAGGAGGTTCCGGCTGCCGGAAAATGCCAAGACCGATGAAGTTAAGGCATCTATGGAGAATGGGGTTCTAAAGGTCACTATTCCCAAGCATGAAGTTCAAAAACCTCCAAAGAAGGTTATTCAGATTGAAGGAAATTAATTAAACAAATAATCATGTGATAAAGTATGATAATAAAATGTTTCGTGCGTGGTGTGCGTGTTTTTCTTGTTTTCGGTTGAACTTTAATTCAAAGAGAGAAGTTTTAATGTTTTAGTGAACTTAGCTACGTCTAAGTCTACGTATCATGTGTGGTTTTTAATAAAATGTGATAGTTTGTGCATGTTTAATTGCTGTGTTTATATCGAATGTAAATCAAACCGTGGAATCAATTATTTTGGGTTTATGTTTCTGGTTGAATAAAAGCGTTGGGACATGGATGGAGCAAACCATAAGGGATTTGTCTAAACAATAATCCCGTCGAAAAGAAAGCAAACAAAAGGTTTAATATTCAAATACAATATTTGAACAAGTTTGGTTTAGAAAATCATTGCGTTATTGCTGCCGGCCACTTGCCAAAAGCCAAAAGCCACAACCTTATGAAGTTGTTTCCCTATGCAGTTGTCACACAAACAGAATGTCTTTCTAGAATTCGGCCTAACGACTGTCATAGTGGCATGGGACCGGTTCGTTGCCCTGCATTTTGTTAATTGAACTTTAAGTGTACGTTGCACTCGTGCACTCACTTATTTCATCTGTAATTAAACTCCACTTAAGTACTTAAGCATCTGCATGCGTCGTAATATTTTAATGAATAAGATGTTGGATTTTTTCTGAGTTCAAAATTCTTTTATTTTTTTAGATTATAGTAATAGTCTCGATTTAAGTTCAAAGAAAAGTACTTAAGCATCATGCTTTTGAGACATTAAACGGAACTAGCTTTTAGCTCAACCAATACAGATTAATTAAGTATGTAGATAGATAGGATGCCAGCTTTTCCTCTTAAGCAATATTAGGTAGATTAAATTTGTAAATTAAATTGGCAAATTAAATGATGCATACTTAATAAAAAAATAGGCATGTTAATCAACACTTAAGTAATAATTCAATTGTCAACTTTCATGTTATTTAGTTTTCAAAATTTAATATTTCTAGTAGTACCCTTTATTTTTTTAGTTGTTACAATTAAATATCTCAATGTGTGGAGGGAGACTTGCGATAAAAAAACGATACCGACACTTTGGCATTCCAAACTCATATGGGTTTTAATTTTATTGCATAGCAACACATGATAGGTTTGAGAGATGCAATAAGGTATTCTAGTTTTATGCAAATCCTTTCTTAATTGCTTTGCAATTATTAAGTTTAACAAATGATCCACGTCATCTATCCAGCTACTCACAAAGCATAACTCTTCCAATATTGAGGTCATACAAGTAATATCGGACCTAAGAATTTCTCTACTTTTAGAGAGAAATGTAAAAGTGGGATTCTCTGCACCTCATCTTTTTATCATAGTGTTTTATAATCTTGACACGAGAATTAACTTTAAATTGTGAGATAACAGAGAATTCATATATAGTTATTTTCTAGAAAATCTCCTGAGTATTACTCACTTTTAGAAGCATATTTTAGCTTAGCTTTAGCTTTTGTGCCGGCGTGCACGCGTGGGTGAATATACAATGCAATTGAAAGTTGACACATAGAAAGCATCGCAATTTTGAAACCTTTGATCGTCCTTTGGCAAAACCAAATGGACCAATACTTTACATTTTTACAATGAGGAAAAGAAAGAAAATGGAATCAACATAACTTTTTTATTTTTATTTTTTTAATAAACATAGCAGAGTTTATGCCCTCAGTCATTACAAAGCTTACAAGGACATGCATCAGCATTCCGCAACTTACAAATTTTAGTTGCAGAAAGCCCCAACCGACACAAAATTATACATGAAATTAATGTCCCTAGATAATCTGGCTAGCCAAGTCATGAGAGGGAGAAAAAAACTTTGAGAATGATCATCGATCACGTCAATCATAAGACACATCTTACAAAAACATGTGACATCTTTACATTTTGATCCCATTAATTAAGTGTGCAGCTGCCCTCTTTATGTCATTTTTCTCCATGAGAGGAAGGCATATTAAACTTTTTTGGTTAGTAATGAACAGAGATTAATTAAAGATAATCTCATGATTCTCAATTTCTCAAACACGAATCGAACGACAAGTCGTAGGAGTTCCAGTTCCATGAAGAAGCTTCATTTCCTTGATAGCTGGATCTTGGAGCAGAAGCACTTTCTCCTTGTCTCTAACTCCAACCATGTGTAAATATTGCCCATCCTCTCTTTGTTTTCCTTTGTAAAGAAGTCTTTGCTCTCTTGCCTCCATACCAGTCACCAGTGATAATATCATCTTTAATTCGCCTGCAGAGAACAAATGAATCAAAGCCAATTAGGACTTGATTATTTGCATTTATGGTTCATATATAGAGAAAAGAACAGTCCTAGCGATGCCATTGTAATAGTATATCAAGTCAATCACGCACTGCTATATGAGAATTTAAAACATGTGACAGTACGTGATTCATTATGACTACTACTACAGACTACAGTGATATCCCGTTTAGGTAAGTTTCGCTAAAGAATGTGAAAGAAGGCTTAATTACCAAATGTGGAAGTGGATTCAATGGAGATATCATGGAAATGAGACACAGTTGACACTCGAACCGTGATCATGCCTTCTCCGGCACTGCTTTCGGCCGCCGTCTCCCTCGTCTGAACAAGCATGCCTCCCGGTCGACGCTCCCATTTGATTTCACCATTGCCAATAATATTGCCTCCTCCAAACTCCTTTTGATCAGCAGCTTTACTCTTGCTTTTACTATTGCTGCTGCTGATGAGCTTGCAACTGCTAAAGCTTCTGCAAAACCTTTTTGACCTCAGCTTAATCATCTTTCAAATTTGCTCTGCTTTTTCTACAAGCACTTCTGTTGTGCTTTTTCTCTCAACTACTCAAACTGCTCAGGAGAAATGAGAGGAAATGGGGAGTTGAGAGTGTTGGAGTTGGCTACTTAATATATGTAAGTAAGAATTAGGCAAATGTGCATTATATTAACTAGGACGATTATCCTCTGCGGATCCTCTTTGTGGGGATTCGAGAATCAATCAATCGTGTCCGTTCATCGTACATCATGCACTCAGTTTCTGTTAAGTACTATTTATATTTAATTTTAAATTCAATATTCAAAATGATTTCTAACCGTATGATGTACGATGAACATACTCGATTAATTGATCATCCGGATCTCCACAAAGAGGATCCTATTCCTATTAACTAGGGCAAAATATAATAACGACATCAATAAAATACAAGCCGCCCGAAGGAGTGTTGTTGCAAGAAGTAAGACTGGTCGGCCAATGAGAGGGTGCCACAAGGGGGACAATATGGGCATGGCCTCTCTTTGCTTATTTTATGGAAGGCCAAGTGCACATGGGGGTGGGTGCTTAGGCTTAATTGGCGGGCCAAATACAAAATCAATTGCTCAATTAATTTGTCTTTCAAGAAATATATATGATGTTGATAAGGAGATTCCTAGTGATTTGAGCTTGTATTTGCTTTTTTTGTTGGTAAATTTAGAATGACCGTAATAATAGTGTGTTTAGAAATGTTTTGCCCATCTCGGCAAGATCTAAGTTATTGGCTATATCTATGGGTGAGCGATATCTTAAAGCCAATGGTAAATGTTTGAGAAGAAATATTGATGATACTTCAACAATTGTTAAATGGCATCCGACAGATAAGAGTTTTGTTAAGTTAAATTTTGACGGTTTGGTGGTTGGGGACAAGGCGGCAAGGGGATTTGTCTTAAGGAATCATAATGGGCAGATTATTGGAGGTGAAGCTTTAAATATGGATGGTGCCACTATTTCAGAAGTGGAGGTTAGGGCTCTCAGAGATGGCCTTCTTTTTGCTCAGAGGAAGAGCTATACAAAGATTATGGTTGAAGGTGACTCTAAGTTGGTCATTCAGTCAATGTTGGACCGGGGTGTGACGCATGGAATCTGGTTCCTATTATTGAAGATATCAAGTGGACGGCGATCAATTTTGATTGCATTGACTGGAAACATATTTATAGAGAGGCTAACTTTGTGGCGGATGCCTTCGCTCGCCATGGCTTTCTTATTATTGATTGTCATATTTGGGATCATTGTATTCCTTCATTTGCTCTTTGTGCTCTTCAATTTGATTTTGTAAGGTATGGTTGTATTCAAGGGTTTTCTCTTTAATATATTTTTCTTGATAAAAAAAAATAAATAAATATGATCCCTTCATAGTTTAGAAATTTTGTGGTATTTTTTCGAGAATCTAGATGGTGTGAGGGAGATTTTATGGAAAAATGATTGACCAAAAAATATTGGAGTTATAGAAATCTGATCATGATTCATAAATGTGTCACAAATTGTGGTATGAGTATATGAGACCTCATTTCTATAAATAATGGCTTGTTTGACCTCATTCTTAAAAGGGTTCTACATATTCAACTTTTGTACAAAAGTGCTTAAAAGCAGAAAAACTTCATGCTAAGCACTTCTAGACGGGTCCTGGCTAATTAAGTTCATGATTTATTCAGAGTTCTATATGATCTAGATTAAGAATTAGCATCCAATATACGGTTTAGCACGTTAAAATCCAACTAATAGATCTCTTAAAAAAGAAAAAAAAATAGATATCAAATTAATGTGGCATATGGAATATATGTTCGATTAAATTAATTATGTGTAAAGCTAGCTTCTCTGTATTCATCCGTAATTTGTGATTTTGTTAGGTTTTTATGTTTAGATCAGTTAGGTTAGGTTGGTGCTTAAGCTTTCTTTTGGGTTTACATTTTTCTTATGGGTGGTTGGCTAATCTCTCTAGGGCATCAAATCACATGGGAGACAGCTTAAACAATACGTATATTCTCACCTTTCCTTTCTTTCCAACATGCTTAGATGTGTTGAACTTAGAAAACTTCATCGTCAAATTCAGAATATACTGCTCACAAGTGATAGATTTAGGATTTGAACTTTCCGGGCCTTAGTGTTAAAGTACAAATTTTTTTATTTATTATTTTTTT
>JADOBS010300454.1:0-10735 GCA_015708375.1 Cydonia oblonga | reverse complement strand
GTTTCAGGTGCTTTGCCCTTATTCTTGAAGTTTGGGGCCTTGAGAGCGAGGTTAGGGCGCTTCTAGGCTGTGTTTCCTCCCTTAGATGGGCCTTGGCTCTGTTGACCTTGACAGGGTGGCTTCTAGCTGCCCCACACCTCTTTTAACGTTTTAGGAGTTGATTTGTGCTATAGTGTGCTTCAGGCACAACTGTTGCCCCAGTAAGCCGGCAAACACGGGACCAATGGTCCCTTAAACCACAATGATATTATATATCTGCATCCATGGTTTCAGGTGCTTTGCCCTTATTCTTAAAGTTTGGGGCCTTAAGAGTGAGGTTAGGGCGCTTCTAGGCTGTGTTTCCTCCCTTAGATGGGCCTTGGCTCTGTTGACCTTGACGGGGTAGCTTCTAGCCTCCCCACACCTCTTTTGACGTTTTAGGAGTTAGTTTGAGCTACAGTGTGCTTCAGGCACAACTGCTGCCCCAGTAGGTTGAGCTTGATGATTTTTCATCAACAACTGATTCTGCTTTTCAACGAGAAGTAAAACAAAGATCAAATCTGATAACTTAGTAAACTTCTGAGCTCTATATTGTTGCTGCAAGACAATATTAGTAGCAAAGAAGGTCGAATAGGTCTTTTCCAAGAGATCTTCTTCAGTCAAAGTTTCATTACAAAACTTGAGAAGTGATCGGATTTGACAAACTTTAGAATTATATTCATTAACGGACTTAAAGTCTTGGAAGCGTAAATGCTGCCAGTCATGTCTTGCTTCAGGAAAAAAAAATGTCTTTTTGGTGATTAAAACGATCTGCCAAAGCAACCCATAGTGCTCGTGATCCTCCTCAACAAGATATTCAGTTTGCAGTGCGTCATAACTATGTCTTCGGATGAAGATTATAGCAGTGGCTTTCTCAGCTTCACTAATAGACATATGCTGGTTAAAATTCGCATGAAAAAAGCTTCAGGTTTTCATGGCTAATGTTTTTAATGAAAACTTCAGGTTTTCAAACAAGGCATGTTTGTAGAAACTTCAGGTTTTGAAGTAATTATGAACTTCACGTTCATATGGTCATACAGACAAACGCAAATATATATACAAAAATATGCAAAGAGAAAATATGCAAATAGAACTTCAGGTCTATGATTATAATTGAATTAATTATTTGAACTTCGGGCCAAAATTAAAGTGTGGGTGAAAAATATAAAACCCATTGGGCCTAAAATAATTAGGCAATTAAACTCAAGGCCCAAAAAATTAGAACCAAGCCCACGAGTGGGCTGAGTAAACAAAATTCGTGCAGCCCAGGCCCAAGAATGGGCTGGGATAGGCTCGGATGGATCAGGCCCAAATAACAGAGTGGGCTGCAAGCCCAGTAGCAGCAAATAGGCTGCAAAAGAGCCATGCCCAAAGCAAATAGCCCAGATGGGGGCGTGATTAGGTCTGACGCGACACAGGGAAACACCATGTACCAGCTTTAGGCTAGTGTTATACGGGCGAGGTCCAACAGAAACATAAATTCGTTTGTTGGATCTAGGCTGAGATAGCAAACGGCAGCAGCAAGCCCAACGGGCACCATGCAATGCACGCCAAGGATCCGAGGCCCACTAAGTCTCGGGTCAAAGATATCTGAGACACCCCAGCGACGCTTCAGGCGACTTTCGACGGGGTCACGGCACAGCGAAGCATATGGGTTTAACTGGGAACCCAAATTGTGGACAAAAAATTAGGTTTCAACGTCGGGGGGTCCGAGAACGATGAGGATTCGAAGAATTCTTCAATGTTCATCAGATTTCTAAGAGAAACCCATTGTCTCCGATGATTGGTAATGTCCCAAACACGACTGCATGTTGTGATTTCCCAGGAACAACGACGATGAGGCAGTGGCCGACTAGGGACGGCGCTGGGTTTTGGGGCTCGATGCCAAAAGGCATCTTCTCAGATGGAGCAAGGTTTTGCTCCAGTGCTTCGCAGCCTAAGGTGGGCTCGTGTGAGCCCAGTTTGGTGTCTGAGGTCACAAGTTCGAATAACCCTAAGGTTTCTCGATTGCAATTTTTTTTTTTTTTCAATTCAATTCAATGCATATTTAATTCAAATATTTTAATGCATGGACATATATTTGATGCAATTCATGGCAATATCAAATTCATATAATTCAACAATTATGAATATAATGCATACACAAGTTATGTAGAATCTAAAATTCGAAAAACGTAAAGTTGAGTCATGCATTATGGTGAATGGTCATGCTATCAGGGCAGCAAAAATATCGAGATAAAAACCGTTGTTTTGGAAGAACCTGATTGCGTGATGATATGGATGAACTAGTTTGATGCAGAAAAAGCTTCAATATCAGATTCCTAAGTACAGCGGTAAGACCGTGCTGATAACGTGTTGTAGCCTATTTTATCTGATTAAAGGGAGAGGGTCGGCGGCAAGGGAAGAGAGAAATGAGAGATGTGTTTGTAGAATCGTAGGGGAATGTGTGTGTTGAGGATCTGTTATTCCCCGCCTTTGTTTATAGTAATAAGAGGGAGAATAAATCCTTCATCCCCAAGGAATACAAGTCCATATAAAAAAAAATAACTAGAATCAAATCTAATCGAGAATTTACATAATCACACTTAAACTAGGAAAGTTCATAACAATTTTAAATATGAAGAGTATAATCATATATATTATTTATTCTTGCCTAATATGATTTATGTCATACACATAGCGGTCTATAAATACCGTGAAAATGCAAAACAAAAAAAATTGAATGTTGGATACATAAAAAATTTATAATTTTTTCGAAGTCTTGCAAAACATAAAAGATTCGAAATATGTCTCATCATCCCCTTCTCTTGACAAACACAAGAACGAATCCGCATCTCTTACTATACATGTAATTATAACACAATGAGGATTCTAGTTCTGTAGCTGCTGTTTGTTTAGACTCGAAATTAGTTATATAGAGTCTAAAGTTGGTTTAAATTTATATGCAACAAAGATTTATGTGAACTTGTATATCTAGTATAGTTAGAATGTTGTCGTGTTCTAGTCTCATTTTGTGGGTGAACAGTCCATTGGTCCCCCTTTAAAACAACATTCGATGCTCTTATTAACAATATTTGCACCATTGCCAAATGCCAAGACAAGTATAATTTCCTGTTTGCAGAATAAATTCTCCGGCTTTTACGGTGCTTCAAAGTATTTTATATTTTAGAATTTTAATTCTTAAATTCTTACTTAAAGATACAAAAAGATTTAACATTAAGAATTTTTTAGTATAGAATATTTCAGAACACCATAAAATATTGAGTATAAATATTCTTACTTTTTGAAGTGGAAATTAATAAGCGCTTATTTTATTGTGAAAGATATGCCGTCATTATCTATGAAGGGGATTGCATCACTTATATGGAATCGGATAGGTCACACATGCAATATGATAGGACAAAATTAGTATAAGACACACAAGTACTTGTGTTTTGCTACCCAATTCAATTGTCTCCTTTTTTGTTAAAGCTTCCCTCCAATTTCTGCGAGACCATCAAGCACCATCAGCCTCATTTCTTCCCTTAGATGTAAACTATTCACACTACCCATTACGAACAATATCTGGGATTCTGGGTCCCATGAAATATCCGAAAATGTAGATTTTGTTAGTGGTATAGTAACGACCACAATCCTATATTCACAATGACATCCATATTCGAACCTGTGAAATTTCGTCAACAGCTAACAGTTACGTATGTGTAAACGACTATTAGTATAGTTTTGCTTCTTATTATATATGTTTGAATGTGATGTGCACCCATGTTTTGCAAGTTGGGAATGAGCTTTGGGTGTGGGAAGCACAATCTTTATATTCACATTGCACAATGACATTTTTATATGAGCCGATATGAGCAGTGCTAGGGCACGGGAGCGTGACTGTCATCCGTTGATAAAATATTATGGGTTCCACTATTGTCAATGGTTGACAATCACTTATGCAAGCGTTTTGCTTCTTATATGGATGTTTGAATCTGCATATCTGTTTGCAGGTAGGGAATGAGCTTTGTTGTGGGAAGCCATACAAGGCGAAGTTAGCAGCCATGGTGGCATTGGGATGTGCATTTGTGATCGGCATCATCAACGTGACGTGGACGGTGATTTTAAGAGAGGGGTGGGCATGCCTCTTCACCAAGGACAAGCTTGTCAAAGCCTTGGTTGCATCAGTCATGCCAATCATGGGGCTTTGTGAGTTAGGCAACTGCCCCCAAACCACTCGGTGTGGCATCCTACGTGGAACAGCACGCCCGGCTGTGGGTGCCTGCATTAATTTAGGGTCATTCTACTTTGTGGCACCCTTGTGCCAGTCGAACTTGCCTTTTGGCTCAATGTAGGGTTTGGCGGGCTCTGGTTCGGGCTTTTATCAGCTCAGGTGGTGTGTGTTGTGTCCATTCTGTATGTTGTGGTGGCGAGGACTGATTGGGAGGTAGAGTCTTTGAAGGCGGAGATGCTGAACGGGATAGAAATGGGTGACTGTAAAAACAAATGACAAGGGCATGAGAAAGATGACGAAGAAAGCAAAGGGTTATTGATGATGAACGGTGGAGATGGTTTTGTTTAGAGGTTTTGTGTGGGATCTTCGTCGGAGACTCTACTTTTGTTAACTGTGCAGTAGTAGTTTTAACAATTTTTTATTTTATTTTTTATGTTGACTATTTGGTTGGTTGGATTTTAAAAGGGGGAAAGGATCCTCTTCGGATTCTTTCCACCAAGTCCATCAAGGCATACAATTCAGGCCTCTGAAACTTGATCCAACGACTACAAATAGGGGTCTACTTTAAAAGCTATAACAACTTTAGTCGTTTGATCAAATTTCAAAGGCTCGGATTGTATGCCTTGGTGGACTTGGTGGAAAGGATCTCAGGATCCTTTCCCTTTAAAAAGCTAAAGTTTTGATGGGCATTGCAGTTTGCAATGTGTTACTTGCCCACCAGGGTCTAGCCAAGTTTAAATATGGCCTACAGTCCTACTTTTAGGGTTTTTTTTGGTCCATAGAAACTATATTATTTGTGTCTAATTTTCAAAACTCGAGATGGAGAAATTCTTGAGTTTGGTTGCTTAGACAATATCTCTCACGTACAATTATAGCCACTAAATAAGATTACAGACAATAAACAATAGGGCAATCCCAGACAAGATTTACATGGTTGTGCATGTCGCCGTATACAACGGGCGAATAGAAGAGCTTCTCCATGGAGGCTGTAGCCAAAAGTAGAGACTTGGGGAACAAATAATAGTTCATCGGGCATGGGAGACGAGCCACTTACACCTCGGGGGGAGATGGAGTGGAGCCTTCACTCATTCGTCGCGATAAATATGATGGGAGTACAATTTCTAAGGAGCGTATATGATGTGAGAGGAGAGTTCGATTTTTAAAAGCATATGTGGGTGTTCAATTACTAGGGTTCAAGATGGATTGAAAATTCTAAATTCTGAATCCGAACATTTCCGATTCTAAAAAATATTCAAAAAAAATTGGACGGCAATTGGAAATGATAAGTGCAAATAGAGGAGAGAGAGAGAGAGAGTGGAGAGGAAAACTCCCTAATATTATATTTTAAATATGAAGAGCATAACCATATATATTATTTATTCTTGTCTAATATGATTTATGTCATACACACATAGCGGTCTACAAATATCGTGAAAATTCAAAAAAACAAAAAAAAAATGAACGCTGGATACATAAAAAGTTTACAATTTTTCCAAAGTCTTGCAAAACGTAAGAGATTCAAAATATGTTACAAAATTTTCGATAAATTCCTGTAATCCAAAATTCAGAAACTAAAACTAATATTTTTATTTCTAGATGTTAGAACTAATATTTGGTTCTAAAACCTTTTTGGATTGGCATTCGAATGCTTGTTTCTGATCCAATCCTACTGAAAATCACCCCTATCAATTACTTATGGTGTTTTGGGGTAACTTTCTTGGGTGACTTGTACATAAATTTCTAAGTAGATGGGATTGTCTACAATATTTATATTAGTACACTCACCATCTAAAGTTGAGATATATAATTTATGTGAATATATGTATGTAATACAATCACCATATTGTATTAATTACATATAAGTTTTGTAACCAAATACGAATGTGGAGGGAGACCCGATTTCAATTGCTCCCGCCCCTAGCAGGAGGTGTACTTTCATAACGCGGTTCAATTGATTTGGGTGGGCAATAATATTTCGCTCTGGTAAGCTGTTGAGGGTATGAAGCCCACAATTTACGAGTACGAAAATGATATTTTATCCCCAAATCAACAAGACCATTCGCTCTTTTAATTCTACTATTTTGGGTAAAGATAATAAACAGAGAATGTTACGAACAAGTTTGTTAATCAAGTAATCTTAATTTGAGCACAACACAATAACTATTGTAAACCAAGCTACATAAGAAAGCCTTCCAAGATATGTCATTTCCCAGGTCTTTGGTGAAAAGCTAACCCGCAAAAACAGCCAGCAAAGTGGCTATATGGCTTGCTGCTGTACTTTCGCATGCAAGAAGAATGATCAGCTAACACAACTGCAAACAAGCTGAAATGTAGGAAAGGAACGATGCTTTGTTCCGAAAACAACCAACTAGAGGGCAGAAAGTCTCCTGCTTAGAACAACTTCTGCTGGCGAACAGAAGTCACCGCTCACCACGATACAGTAGTCACACTGAACAGAACCGAACCCATGTCCTTCACGATTCCTAGAAAATATAACAAGCATGTACTTTTCAGTGCACCAACTAATAAGACAAGAAAGAGCAAATGAAACTCTTTACGCATTTCACTTCAATGACAACTACTACTACTCAAAATTTTTATGGATTATATGCTTATGCTGTATTACAATTTCGTTATACATATCTTGGAAGCACTTGCTCAAACTTAACTTCTCTAACCGGTCTCAACCACAACTTTAATATTCTAGGGAAGTGAAGAGAAACAATCTGCATTTTCGACCCCTACCACGACAAATTTCCCGAGCCTAAAATTCATACCTCAGGAAGCATCTTAGCCTTCCAAAATCAAAATCCAGCTCAAAGGAAGAAACAGCAGATTGACAATATAGCAATCGGCGTGGCATGAAAGACAGAGATCTATATAAATGACGACACTAAACAAATAAAGGTGATTACCCAACTTTTCTCCCAAACATAACCTTTCCCCATAACCTGACAGCAAGAAGAAAACGGACAATAGCATTGGAAAATGTCTTTCTCTAAGAACCCTCTGATGTAAAACCAGTAACAAGACTATGGCAACTGGGGTGGATTTCGAAGGGAAGCATAAGTAGGGTTCAAGAGAAGTGAAATAGATGAGACTACATGAGAAGAATAGAAAAACAAACTGATAATCCACAACAGAAATTAGGGTATGTTTACTTACAAGGAATGAATCTGCGAGGAATGGATACCATTCCTATTCATGTGTTTACTAACCAGAGGAATGAATAGGTGGGTCCTATTGGTTTTGGGTATGGAAACATGCCCTGAGGAGTGAGGATTGAGATAGAAGGGAAGACACAGAAGGAAGATACTCAGGGAGAAAAATCTGTTTATTCAAAAATCTGAGTCTGTCTTCCTGAATAAGAATGTAAGTATTTATAAGGACCTCATCTTTCTCGAAACAGGACACTGAACATGAGGTGGAAGTTTATCATGCCTCTTCTTTTTCTTTCATTCTATTTTAATAGATACAAGTTCATTTATTTATGATGGAAAATCCAAAGATCCAACAAATGATAATGTAATTTCAGATCAACAAAGCGTACGTGGTCTAGTCATGCCAAGCTCCTAAAGAACTTTTAACTCTTACCGTCAGCAACATGGAAGTACTCTATTGCAGAGTTCCAACCACAATATCAAAGCTAATATTTTGAAGAGTTTACACTCTTTCCCTAACCAAATTTGGTACAAAGCGACAACGTCTTATGTCACTAATCTTATTCTCAATTACTTTTAGCCATTTTCTTCTACGCTCAATCAATATATATAACTACAACCATTAAGTTATTACCATTAGCTATTCCTTTAGTCTTCATGTGCTTCCAAGTGCAAAGTTATAATCAATCACAAAATCATTAAGCAGGTCAAGGTAATTATGAATTTTGAAGCTCGTAACAAGGAAGATTTAAACTTGATACAAACCTATCAAAATGTCGTTGCAGAAAAATTAGCTGAATCTTCTCTAAGCACTAGTGTTCTTTTCTAGTAATGACCTCCCCTTGCTTCGAGATAAATTTGATCTTCCTCTTGCATTCTGATGGATATCATGCCTCAAATGAGTTTGTGTTCCTCTAGAAGTTTCCGAATAGACCCCATCTCCACTCTTACCAGGGTGCTGTCTACCATCCCTACCCCTTTCGGAGTTTCTAGAAGGTTCTTTCACATCAAAATCAGATCTTCTAGGTCTTCTTCCGTCCGACCTTCCTCTTTCAGCATTTCTGGAAGGTGCTGTCCCATCAAAATCCGACTTCCTAGCTCTTCTTCCATCCGACCTTCCTCTTTCAGAATTTCTGAAAGGTGCTGTCCCATCAAAATCAGAGTTCCCAGCTCTTC
The DNA here is from genome assembly GCA_015708375.1 of Cydonia oblonga. NCBI lineage: Eukaryota > Viridiplantae > Streptophyta > Magnoliopsida > Rosales > Rosaceae > Cydonia > Cydonia oblonga. The sequence goes on along the minus strand of JADOBS010300454.1, from coordinate 2,167 downwards.
TTCCATCTGACCTTCCTCTTTCAGCATTTCTGGAAGGTTCTTTCATATCATAATCAGATTTCCTAGCTCTTCTGCCATCCAACCTTCCTCTTTCAGCATTTCTGAAAAGTGCTTTCCCATCAAAATTAGACTTCCTACCTCTTCGTCCTCTGTTTTTGATAGCATTTTGTTCAACGTTTGTCTCACTCTGATCTTCATCTTCTTCATCACTATCATCGTCAACATCATCAGATGAATCACACAACTCCCCTTCCTGCTGGTCCTCAGTTTCATCATCCTCTTCCTCTTCATCGTTTCCTTTAGCATGAATTACCTTCTTGTTTTCTTGAGTACTTTTACCTGGCACGCTGATCGTTTTACTATCTTCCTTTACCGTGTTCATAAGGTGAATATACTGGCTTCTCATATTCGTTAATGGATGATCTTCAACAATCACACCCCTTTTATACCCCTCTCTCAAAACAACAGTATAAGTTCCTATCTTGTTTGACAAATAAAATATACCTGGGTGATTGTGTAATGCTTGCTTAAACCTCGACCGAAGACCCAAATGTTCTCCAAGACACAGGATATTCTCCCTGTCCGTCTTCTTCGGAACCAAAATATGCAGAAGCTCGTGCAGAACCGCAACCGCCCACTTATCTGATTCGTCACTCTTTGAAGAAAGATGAGCTGCATTTTCATATGGAGATACGTAAGGCAACTTCTGCCACTCATCAATCCACTTCTTGAACTTCTTATCCACCTCAAAACCTCTCGAAAACTCCATAGGAAAAACAATTTGATTTTCCTCCTTTGAAGCAGAATCCCCACTCATTGCCTTCTTCTTCCTAGCAGAAGCCTTCTTCTCCATAGCTGAAGCCTTCTTCTGTATAACCGAACTTGCGAATTCATTTCTCCAATACACCAACTCCAAATCCCGCAAACCTTCGGACCCAGAAGCTGAACCTTTGCGAGCTACGACATTAAAATAGTCCGGATACTCGGGGACTAAGGTTTTCTCAAAATCATGAGGAAGACCCAGATCCCATTTCAAGCGATCAATCACATTTAGGGGCAATTTATTGATTCTTACCAGCATTAGGAGCTTCAAAAGCCGGTCAGCAACGTCCTGCTTGTAGCTCTCACTCTGGTACATGAGCTCTTCTTCAGTGTCGAGATCGAGCACTTGGGCAGTGAGCCGGACATGGGGGTGGACTGCAACGCCGCCGGGGAGAAATTCCTCGAAAATCGAAGGGTATTTGCGGATGAATTCAATGGAGCGGGTGGGTATCATGAGAGATTCTCTGTTTTGGGCGATGATGGAAATGGGGAGGGACTTGGACGGCTCTGATTTGATGAAGTTCTTGATGTTGATCAGTGGCCTGAGGTTCTTCTCCCTCTCGACGGCGTGGTCGAGGCCTCGGTCTCGGACCCATTTTGTGGTGGTGGCGTCGACGAAGAAGGCTCTGTGGAGGGCGTGGCGGTGGTGGGAGGACTGAGAATGTGATCTTAGGAGAGAGCGGCGGACGGCGATGTATATTGGAGACATTTGGTTCCTCGCTCTTCCGTTTGGTGAGGGTTTAAGGGGGGTTTTGTGATATTGCACTTTTTTTTTCTTTTTTTTTTATCGAATTGCACCTTTTTTCCTTGAGACCGTGACATAGGAACGATTCCTAGTGTGCCAGGAACACGAGAGAATATCACATGTCCTCATACAATGGGAAGGAACATTTTAAGAAAATTTTTGCTCCAATTGTACAATAATATGTGGTATTCCGCTTGTGTTTCTAGTACATTGAAAAATCTCTCGTGACATAGAAGAACTACTTCGGTGCAACCCCACATGGTACTGCGTAGTGGTGTGACAGATCACTATCCTTATTATTAAGGGTTTGAGGAGGATCCTCATCGGGTCCTCTTTGTGAGAATTTCAGAGATTCTCCAATCACATTCGTTCATCATACATTGTACGGTCATAAATCATTGTAAACTGACTGTACGATGTACGATGAACGGATATGATTGAAAGATCTCTGAAATCCTCACAAAAATGATCCGACGAAAATCCTCTCTCTTAAGGGTTGGTGGCGCGTTTTAGTTTGATTTGACTCGACATAAAAAGTATGATCGAACCAGTAGCACCTTAGACCAACTCCAACAATGGCTTATAACCTAAAATTCTCCT
>JADOBS010300453.1:0-10735 GCA_015708375.1 Cydonia oblonga | reverse complement strand
TTGGGGTGGCAGAAAGTCATGCATGACTTTGTGGCAGCCATAAAGGAATGCATGACTTTCTGCCACCCCTAAGAATATGAATCATTTTTGTTAGTTTTTATTTTATTTCTCTTACCACAACAATAGACTATCATATTCATGTTCTTCAAAATATATTTTATCGTTGCGTGGAGCTTGACTAATTTTATGAGCATCCGGGAGTTCGTTTCGTTCTGCATGTGAGGTGCCTGTATAGTTTTGAGTGCCAGAAGCCAGCCCTTTTTGCGTCTATAGATCCCGCGTCGTTTTGGCATGCACGAAACCAGCCTCATTTTACATGCGCAGGGCTGGGCTCAGTTTGGGTGAAGTATCCCTTCTCGTTTTTCATCTGCGAGTTTTTCTCGTTTTGCGTGCAAGAAGTTCGCCCATTTTCTATGAGCGGAGCCCGCCTTGTATTGCGTGCAATGTTTCACCTCGTTCTGCATGAGCTGCATCCACCTCATTTTGCGTGGGTCGAACTCGACTAGCACCCTTGTTTTTTGACAAAAATGCAAATTTTTTATTTTTAAAAATATTTTTCCTAAGAATTAAGTTAGACTTTTTAAGGAATTTGGAAGTAGTTTTACAGTTTATTTAGCAACAAATGTATATTTAGTAGAATATTTGAGTCGAAAACTAAAAAAATAAGTGAAAAGTATAGTAGTGAGTCCCAGAACACTGTCAAACAGGGTTCATCACTCAAGAATCTCAACGGAAAGTCTCACCTTTATTTTCAAAACTTCATAGTGAGGCGAAGGTGAAAATAAATAGATTCAAAGGTGATTTATGTACAAATTTGCAAAACTGACTGAAAACCGTGAGTGTTAATCCACGTTTTTTTTTGTGAAAAATGTAATTTTTTTATTTTCTAAAAATATTTTCCGTGAGCATTAAGGAAATTTTAATAATGTATCTGAAAGCGGATTTACGATTTATTGAGCAAGAAGTGTATATTTAGTAGAATATTTACGCTGAAAAGTAGTTTAGATTTAGATAAAAGAAAAATTAACAAAAAAAAGGTTCATATATCTTAAAACTTAGGTTTTAAATCGTTGATTACAAGTGTTTAAACACAAATTATAATAGATTTTGCACGAAAAAAATATATTTAGAAGAGCATGAATATGATAGTTTGTTGTAGTGGTAAGAGAAATTAATGAAAAATTGACAAAAATGATTCAAATTCTTAGGGTGGCTGAAGGTCACGCCACTTTCTGCCACCCTTAAGAATTTGAATCATTTTTGTTAGTTTTTTTTATTTGTCTTGCCACAATAACATACTATCGTATTCATGTTCTTCAAAATATATTTTATCTGTGTGTAGAGCTTGATTTGTTTTCTGAGCATATGGGAGTTCGCCTCGTTATGCGTATGCGAAACCTACCTCGTCTTGTGTGCCTGGGTTCGTTTCGTTCTCAATGTGAGGTGTCTGCATCGTTATGCGTGCCAAAAGCCAACCCTTATGGGGTCTATAGAGCCCGCGTTGTTTTAGCATGCACAGAACCAACCTCGTTTCACGTTCGCAGGGCTGGACTCGGTTTGTGCGAAGTATCCCTCCTCGTTTTTCATGCACTAGCCCGCCTCATTTTTCATGCAAGAAGCCTACCCCGTTTTCTATGAGCGAAGCCCACCTTGTATTGTGTGAGCTGAGTCTTTCTCGTTTTGCGTGTGTCACCTAACACCCATGTTTTTTTGACAAAAATGTAAATTTTTTTATTTTTGAAAAATAATTTTCCTGAGCATTAAGTTAGACTTTTTAAGGAATTTGGAGGCAGTTCCATAGTTTATTGAGCAACAAATGTATATTTAGTAGAATATTTGAGCCGAAAACTAAAAAAATAAGTGAAAAGCATAGTAGTGAGTCTCAGAACATTGTCAAAAAGGGTTGATCACTCAAGAATCTCAACGGAAAGTCTCACCTTAATTTTCAAAACTTCACGATGAGGCAAAGGTGAAAATAAACAGATTGAACGGTAATTTATGTACGAATTTGCAAAACCAACTAAAAATTGTGAGTCACTCACAATTTTCAATTGGTTTTGTAAATTAACTCATGGTTTTCAATCGGTTTTGCAAATTTGTACAAAATCATCGTTCAATCCATTTATTTTCACCTTCGCCTAGCTGTGAAGTTTTGAAAATTAAGGTAAGAAAAATGTTGCAAGACTTTTAGGTGTGATTCTACCATTTATTAGGTCGCAAGACTATTTTTTATTGGTTTTTATAGTTGAAAATAAAACAAAAATATAAACTAATAGAGGGTCTTATGTGTCGAAAATCATCTAAATGTCTTTAATTAACTTTAAAAAACATATGGTGTGATGAGAATAATTCGAATTTTGACTTGTATAAAAATAATTAGGTTGTAGTAGGTGGCATTTTGTTAACCATTGGATTTGGTTGAATGGTCCAAGATAAAAGGAGGGGATATGAGGGCAGACAAAAAAGAGAGGAGAGAAAAAAGAGGTGGCTTACCCGTTAACGGTTGGATGTAACATACAGTGGGAGGAACTACCCACGCACCCTTGTTAATTTGTATCATTTGATATTTTTCAATTTATTTAATTTAACGGTCGAAAATTAAAAAGACTGTGTAGAAGATAAAGTAAAAGGGAGGAGGATTTTCTCCTCTCCTAATCTTTCTCCTCTTACTTGAACGATTAAGATTAAATCACGTTAACATCTTATATAGATTTTTTTTTATAAAAACAATAAGACAAAAATTAAAATGTGAAAGAGGAAAAGGAAAGAGATGAAAATAAGAGGAGAATGAATCTTATTTCAAGCAAAAGTGTGTGAATAACACCATTATATATAGTATATATTACTACTTACCAGAAAAGAGACAACACAATACAAGTTGCTGTCCCATTTTCATTTCCCCATGCCCAAGACCTCTATATTCTAATATTAACATCAATGCACGACCATAGCCATATAATAACGAGAAATGTTGAAAAGATTTTTTTTTTGAAATGAGATTATTTACCATATCATATTTTTTGCACAATATTTTACAATTAGGATATAAGAATTGACGTTAAAATATAATATGACAAGGAATTCATGAAAATTTTCATTTTGAAAGAATCTTCTTAATATTTCTTCATAATAATACACAATAAGTCCAAAAGGTTCATACCATGTTGTCCCAAATGAAAAGGAAAAAAAAAACCATGTTTATTTGTTTCTGTATTTTTTTTATTTTGTAAGAAAACAATAACAATATGCTTTCTTTTTTGGTAATGCCTTCTTATTGCTTTGTTGATACAAAACTAAAGTAGTGCAAGTACACCCCCAATCAATCATATGGTTTCACAGATTCCTGATTGATACATGTAAAGTTACATGATATTCTGATTAAACAGGTCTTCTAAGCGAAGCTGCTTTCCTGATATATTGCACCAGCATCCCCCGTTTTCTAGAAAGCTAGCTATAATACCATGACAAAGTCCTCAGATTTCGGTAATGTAATTACCAAGTCTTTTTAAGAGGCGGCCAATTACATTATCAACCTTCGCTGGCGTGGGGCCTATTCTACTAATTTGAAGGCTTCGAGCGTTTTCAAAGGTGCAGGCAAACATAATACGCAAAATTGTGTTATAATGGTTGGTATAACACGTTATCTACTTAATTGTCTCAAGATAAAAATATTTTTTTTTATTGTAATAGGCAAAGAAGGAAAGTAAGCGAAATTTTATTTTATTTTTACATTTGACATTTGATTATCTTTTATTTTGTTTTCTTCCTCTCACATAGAATAATTTATTATAAATAAAAATGTGGGGTCTAGTTACTATCCATGTAGAAGTAGGCAATGTTGCCTAATCAATTGACTACTCTATTGGAGCGTGATTTTGCCTATTTGGCTCATCAAATGGAGTTTGGCTACTTATTTGCTTACTTCAGAGGATCAATTGGACTTGCTAGGGCGTGATAATTTGACCTCATAGCATTTGGGACAATTCTATTATTGAACCGAAACTTTACGATGACAGCGAATTCGTTCTATGTTTATTATTATTCAATAAAAGGTGATAATAAATCTCTTATCTACTTCACCTCCATACATGCTTACTTAACTATGCTACTTAGTTACAAGACCATTATGAAATACTCGACTTTCATGCTTGATTTACAAGTTTTAATTTTTTGTCAGTAAAAAAAGAAAACAAGATTTTCTCATCATTATTAGTTGTTAATGCTTATGCTTGAGAAACAAGTTAGACACTTGAAGAAGTATTCTGGTAGTGGTAGAATTTTATGTATAGTCCTGGTGGTTAACTGTATCCCCAACATACTTGTATTATAAGCAGTTAGATTATCTAACTTCACCGCCCAATCATCTAATAATTTCGCTTTTCAATGTCGGACCCGACATTTCTTGGAAAAGGAATGCCTATCCATGTTTCATCAATCCAATTAACGTCTGCCATGAGTGCCGTCGGATGCCCTACAAAAACCTACTCTTCTGATCTTCTCAGTTTATTCATTTAACTTGCTTGCGAAGTCACTTGTTAATTAGACTTTCAAATGGAAATGGCAGCTGGTAAATTCAATCATGAATTTTTGTTATCACTAATAATAACTAATAAGTGAAGAGTCTCAGTATTATTAAATTACAATGCAATGGTTTAATTTTTTAAATGTAAAATTTATACACAAAAACGTACGTTTTCTTACATGTTAAATTCATTGAAGTCAAGCACTTGAATATCACTTATTAAGTAAAAGATCCAATAATTTGGGCAAGGCAAATAACGATTTGATATCAATCCACGCATGTTCTAATACCATTGAAACTTTTTGTAAGAATAAGTTAACTACTACTAATCACATACTTCCGTTAACTAACATATTACCACCTACTACACTTTTACATTATTCTAACAACATTATTCATGAATATCCAATATTCTAATCATGCATCAATGCGCCTGTCTTACATCATCCATATCATGTTTGCCAGTTGCAGTATGGCTATATATACCATGTCACTTTGCCTCTCACAGCGCCCATCCCTTCTCAAAACACAATTTTCAGGGCTTGCTGCGCAGTCGGTTGCTTAGCCAATTAATTACAAATTATTAATGGCTGCTCCCACGCCCGCCATTATTAAGCTCTGCAGCCTTCTCCTTCTTTTAGTTTTAGTTTGGGGTCTTTTCGAACAACCCAAAACTTGCGAAGCCGGTGAGTCCTTCGCTTGCAACCCAAAAGATGCGGCGACCAAGGACTTGCCGTTTTGCCGTGCGACATTGCCCGTACAAGACAGAGTGAGGGACCTTCTCGGAAGGTTGACATTGCAAGAGAAGGTTAAGCTGCTGGTGAACACTGCTCTGCCTGTCCCACGTCTTGGCATCAAAGGCTACGAATGGTGGTCCGAGGCACTTCACGGCGTTTCCAATGTGGGCCCCGGGACTAAGTTTGGTGGGGACTTCCCTGGCGCCACTAGCTTCCCTCAAGTCATTACAACCGCTGCTTCCTTCAATGCTTCTCTGTGGGAAGCCATCGGACGGGTGAGATTTTTTGCTCTCTTTAATATTCTTCTTCTATTAATTAGTGTATTCAGTAATACTGAAATATATTAGAAGAGTGAAAGAAAAGGCAGCTTTGTGCTTTTGCCTTTTGGGCTGTGACTGTGAGTGTGAATGACATGCAGCTTTCGGTTCTCTTCTTTTTGTTTGTTTTGTTTCTTAAGCATGAAACTTCAGTATTGTTTCTGTTGGGTAGAAATCGAATAATTAGTATCCAAATAGACAAATTGGATTACCGGCACTTTATATGAGTGTTAAGCTAGCGTTGTGAGTACGTTTGGTTTAGTGATCCAGAAGCCGAAGATTAGCAATATAAATAGAGTGACGTATCTGTGGGAAAACAGTACATCCTAAACAAAACAAAACAGAGGGAAATTATGTCACATGTATGCTGAGAATTAGTATTATTCCACTTTAATTATGTTCTCATAATTATAATATTGAAAAGGCAGATTTATGGTCAGATGTTAATTAGGAATAGCTTCATGAAAGGCTTGCAACTTTTATGTGCAACTTGCTTGTTTATCCTTATCTTTCATTATGTCTCAATTATCATGTTTTTTACTGTAAATTCATTAATGTGAAATGGCAACTTAAAATAGAAAAAAACTAAACTCGTCTGATCATGTGGTTAGTTAAACACGTTCACAAAGAGTGGTGCTTCACGCATTGAGGCTCATGCATGTGTGAGGTTGGATAGTACTCAAATACAAACAGCATGTCTAACCTATCATGCAATTAAATTGTTCTAAAATTTTTCTCGGTTGAGATATGGATATATTAACAAGTGGGGTTACAAGGGTAGGTGAACTGCTTTATACTTTTCTAATTTCTAGCCCATGCCATGGTGCAGAAGCTGTAAGGCATTACTTTTAAGTTTCATCCAGATCCAATACCGGTAGTGGTACTCAATTGGATGAGCAATTTCTCTCAACTTGGATCGCGTTGAGTATTCCAATGACAAACTTAACTAGCGTGCGTATTCTAGCATTAGTAGGTCTAAATTTTCTAAAGTGAACATACTAATGTGCGCAGTTGGGGATATAATACACACACACACACACTTATATATATGTTGGTGCAGGTCGTGTCAGACGAAGCAAGAGCAATGTACAACGGCGGTGTGGCTGGCCTTACGTATTGGAGCCCAAATGTGAACGTACTGAGAGACCCACGGTGGGGCCGGGCACAGGAGACTCCCGGTGAAGACCCAACCGTAGTGGGTAGATATGCTGCAAGCTACGTTAGGGGGTTGCAGGGAAATGACGGTAACCGGTTGAAGGTGGCGGCTTGCTGTAAGCACTTCACCGCTTATGACCTCGACAACTGGAATGGAGTTGATCGTTTTCACTTTAACGCCAAGGTAGGTACGTAAGTAATTGATAATACAACATGATCGCATATACATTCATAAAATCACATTCTTACGTACATAAAGCTTCATGTAATGGGATATATTTTTTGTATGCATATTTATTTTTTTTTGTCACGTAATCATTAATGGCCACACATTGTTTAGTTCACGTATCTCATACTTGATTTTGAGTCTCTAGCATGATTTACTGTAGTTATTTGATAATCTAATAATTTAGGGTAGCAATTATATTATATATGTATATTTATATGTAAAGACTCTTATCATGAGTAAGTTGGTGATCCACTCTTGGAAATTTATGGCCATGCGCATGTGATACGAGATGAGACTTGAGAGTTTGCTGCCACCCTGCACCTGCAGCCACTCTTGTATACTTATTAACTGCCCAACGACCCCAACCCAGAGGAGCAGAAATACTTATGGGCTAGATACAAGCTACATACAATGTCACATGCATATAAACTTTTTTTATATGACGTTGTATGCTTATCATGAGCTGTCGTCACTGTTGCACACTACTCGTGCAGAGTTTCCTCCCAAAATATCTCCTTTTTTTTATCCCTCCAAAAATCTCTCTCAAGTTTATGCTTTAGCTTGTCTTTTACATTTGATTTTGTTCTCTGTAGCCTGTATTATATAGTATATGCTATCATACTGTCGGACAGTGTATAATACTGCTGATGGATTTGTGTACAACTTCCGCTGAAGCAATTAGGGCATATATGTTGCAGTACATATGAGTAACGCTATAAGGATTGCATTTCGATAGGAGTGGTGATATCCACACATCTATTTTTACTTCTCATATACCTCTGTTATTTTTCGGCCATCGGAAATGAAGAATATCAATGGACACAAATTAACAAAAGTGTGTGAGAGGTAAAAAAAGAGGTGTGAATAGCACTAGCTTTTTATAACTATAACTATATAACTAACTATATATATATATATATAGTTTAGAGGGATTATCTTATCGTCACGCGCGGGCGAAACACTAGTGTTGAGTGCATGTTTGAAACTGGAAAATGCATGGCATTTGGAATTGGCAGGTGAGCAAGCAGGACATGGAGGACACATTCGATGTGCCATTTAGGATGTGCGTCGAGGAAGGAAAGGTGGCGAGTGTCATGTGTTCTTACAATCAGGTCAATGGTGTCCCCACCTGTGCCGACCCTAATCTTCTCAAAAAAACTGTACGCGGTGCATGGCGCCTCGACGGGTAATTATATATAATCGCGCGCCATTATTTAACTAAGTAACTAAGCACCCTCGTACCAATTTGAAATAATTAAATGTTGGGTGGCAGCTACATTGTGTCTGATTGCGACTCAGTGGGGGTGTTCTATAATAGCCAACACTACACCTCAACGCCGGAAGAAGCCGCTGCCGATGCCATTAAAGCAGGTTTGGATTTAGACTGTGGGCCATTCCTGGCCGTGCACTCGGAGGAAGCAGTGAACAAGGGGTTGTTGAAGGAGGTTGACGTCAACAATGCATTGGTGAATACTGTGACTGTCCAAATGAGACTCGGGATGTTTGATGGAGACCGCGGGTCCTATGCCAGATTGGGCCCCAAAGACGTATGCAGCCCACCTCATCAGGATCTCGCCCTTGAGGCCGCCGCGCAAGGCATCGTCCTCCTCAAGAATCACGGGCCTTCGCTCCCATTGTCCACCCATCGTCACCGCACTCTTGCTGTCATCGGCCCCAATTCTGATGTTACTCTCACAATGATTGGCAACTATGCCGGTAAGCATTCCGCTAGAAAGAAAAAAAAATTCTGATCATATCATTTGTCACGGGGTGTGATACTATAACATGATACAACTTGATTGCTGGTAGGTGTGGCATGTGGATTCACTACGCCCCTACAAGGGCTTGGGAGTTTTGCAAGCACAATACACCGGTGGGGTTGTGCGGATGTTGATTGCGCCAACAACACATTATTCGGTGCAGCCATCGACGCATCCCGGGAAGCGGATGCTACTGTTTTGGTGATGGGACTTGACCAATCCATTGAGGCTGAATTTAGAGACCGAGCTGGGCTGCTTTTACCTGGAGGACAACAAGACCTCATATCAAGGGTTGCTGCAGCATCCAAAGGCCCAACTATTCTGGTATTGATGTCTGGTGGCCCAGTTGACGTGTCTTTTGCTAACAATGACCCGCGCATCGGTGGAATCGTATGGGCTGGGTACCCCGGCCAAGCTGGTGGAGCAGCCATCGCTCGTGTTCTGTTTGGAATCACAAACCCAGGTCCAGCTACTAGCTTTTGAATATTGCTCTTTTATTTTCTACTTGGGAGCCGTTATCGGAAGTTCAAAAAGATCATCATATATTCATTTACTAATGTATACTTGTTAATCCAAATCTCAGGAGGAAAGCTGCCTATGACGTGGTATCAAGAGGAGTACCTTAAAAATTTGGCAATGACATCCATGGACATGAGGTCAAACCCATCAAAAGGGTACCCGGGAAGAACCTACAGATTCTACAAAGGGCCAGTGGTGTACCCATTTGGGCATGGATTAAGCTACACCAAATTTATTCTTAGCATGGCAGCCGGTACTGCACCCACCGTGGTTGGAATCCCGCTCGATGGCCGTCATCGCACCTCTCAAATTAACAAAACCGCAACCGTTGATTCGGACAATGTCAAGGCGATCCGAGTGACACATGCAAAATGCAGTAGGGTTTCGGTGAGTTTTGACGTGGACGTGAGAAATGTGGGGAACAGAGACGGGTCTCACACTTTGTTAGTGCTCTCTACCCCTCCAGCACAAGACTGGGCTCCTCACAAACAGCTGGTTGCCTTTGAGAAAGTGTATGTTCCGGCCAGGGCTCAACGGCGGGTGCGAATCAAAATTCATGTGTGCAAGTCCCTTAGTGTGGTGGACAGGTTTGGAATTCGAAGAATTCCAATGGGACAACACAATCTTCACATTGGTGACCTCATGCACTCTGTCTCCCTCAAACCCGCCACTTCATTAGGGTTGGGGGTCATCAAATCTTAATTTCTCACGCGCGTGCATGCATAACTTATAGAGGAGAAAGAAAGAAATGGGATACACCAATATATCTGTTTCCGATTTTATATTTTCATTTTGTTGTGGTTGGTTATCAATCTTGATATATGTTATCATTGGAAATTGTTTCGTGATATGCAAATGTACTTAATTATTAGACTGGAAATTGATTCATGAATTAAGCAAATGTACAATTAATTCTACTACTTTATATTACACTTGGAATTGGAGAATTCATAATATTGTCCTTTCGTCATTTGATTATTATAAGGTTTACAAGTTTGACATATATATATGCATATATAAAATAAATGGGTAACTGTGTAATAATGAAAATAGGTAGCTAGAACTTGGTTTAACATATATAGGCCAACTCATCAAAGTGATCCTGCTCTTGCCACTGCGGACAATCATATGTTGCATGTGTTGATGCCTGATCATGTGCATAATTAAGCACAAAGCCCTCCCTCATAACCGAGAGCTACAAACACATGTGCAGTCATCCCAGCAACTCAAGACAAAAACAAACCATAACAGCTGGTAATGGTATGGCATTGGCTCTCTCCTTTTGACATTTGTATCTCTGTGTGTTATGTATGTATGTATATATGTATGTATGTATGTATGTATCACGACGTTCAACAAAAGACAAGGACAATACCACATCCACAACAAACATCTTAACCCCAAACAAACCCAGCCCAATCTAATCATATGATAAGAGAAGAAAGACCCCACAGAATTCCCACAACGTACCTACATACCTATATATATATATATAT
>JADOBS010300452.1:0-10734 GCA_015708375.1 Cydonia oblonga | reverse complement strand
TCGACACGTGTCGCGCTGTGATTGGCCTCCTGGTTGGAGGGAGATTCTTGTGGATCCTTGACGGTATAATGTTGACCGGTGCTCAGTAGTTTCGGGATTGGTCAAGTATGGTACAAACATTATGAATGAAAAAATTAAAGCACCAATTGACGAAAATAAGGACACAATGCATATGATGAGAAACCCTGTGAAATTACAACCCTATGAACTTATTTTTGTTTAGTGATTGAACGTGATACAAGAATTGTATTTTTGTAATGGCAGTGCCCAGGAAAATCTATATGCAGCAACAGGAGCACTCCACATGAAATTCGAGTTCCTGACCAGTTGCACCAGAATCTTCTTCCTCCTCCGATTTCGAATCGTTATAAGCATACCAAAAACTCATCAAAATATAGAAAACAAGATTAGCTGCAGCCAGTGCAGCCAAGGTCCAATAGTAATTATCCAAACGACTTTTGTTCAAAGTGTCTTGGAACCAACTGGATCTCCCTCCCCTTCCACTTATCTTTCCAACTAAGTAAACTGACAAAGTACCGCCCATAGTCCCAGCTCCAAAAACAGCAATGGCAAACATAACCATGTACCGCGCCATGGACGGAGGAACCTGATTAATGAAGAACAAAGCAATGCTATTTTCTGCAATCCCATCAGCACCACCCAGGAGAAGAAACTGTGGAAGCAACCAAAATATGGTCATGGAAATTGTTTCCTCCGGCTTGTCAATTAGACCATGGCTTGCAACCACGCCTAACCTTCGTGCCTCCACTTTCGCTGCCGTGATGCAACATAGAATTGTGAAAATCATTGATACACCAATTCCAATTGGGGGACCATACCTTGTTAGTCCTAAAAGTTGTGTGAGTTTTCCACAAAATTGTTTGGCTTGGTCATGGAACCATAGAAGCAATGGAAGAGGAACCTTTATTCGCCCAACTTTGCGGTTCATGTGGATTGCTTGCTCGATGAAGTAGGTATTTCCGATTGAAGTTACAACACCCAATAGGATAAAGGTTGTGCATAGAGGAATCATGCATAGGATGCTTTTGGTTTCTTCCACTTCTGTGACTCTGCAAAGTCTCCACCTATTATTTTGTTGTTGCTCGAGAGGCTGGGTGGCTGATAAAATGGCAGCCTTGTCTAGGCACCTAAATTTCAAAAAGCAACTTGTGGGATTAAAATGTTACGTACAGGAGGTGTCATTATAATTGCGGTCATGTATTTTTTTATGTGTGTATGTACGTGTGCGCACGAGTGCATAAGAGAGTTCAAACCTGAGGCGGCGAGTGTGAGGTATGCGATAATCAACATCATGTCTCTCATAGAGCTGAGAGGCATCTCTCGGGCATTTCTGGAAAATTTTAGAGGCTGAGGCCACAAAGACCCTAATCAGAGTAGTGAGAGGGCTGCCTTGTCCTCTGGGAGTGTGATACGAGTGCAAACCAGTCAAGAAAATAAGTAGAGCTACCAAGGTACATATGGCTGGGATGCCGTACCTAATTGACCAAGGCTTTATAAAATAAATTGCAAAAACTCCAGCTATAGGGACGATGATTGCCATAACGGAGGCTAAGGAGCTGAGGAAAAATTGCAGGAGCATGCCCTCCTCAAGGTCTGAGACTGCGTCTTCGTCTGGGCGCATGAACTGCTCAGCAATGAATGTCCCTAAGGAGGTCAAGTGACCGGAAACTCCCACAGCTATTAGGGCTAACGCTGTGAAAAAGAGGGCCTTTTGTGCTTGGCCAATGCACTCGGGCTCATATGCGCTGCAAGTGCCTGTTGCCCCAGCAAGGACTGGTGGCGTTGACATTGACAAAAAACCTAAGCCCTGCAGTCCAAAATGATTAATTTAGTGACCATATTTTGCTTAGAATTACATCAATTTTGTCTGGAAGAAACTTACCGTGCAGTAGGAAAAACTGGAAACCAAGACCATCCAGAAGTTACCCATGAAAGCATCCACAAGAAACTGCAAGCCCACTGGCATTATGGCCACCATGCCCCAGAATATATTGAGAATTCCAGCGGCGTGCGTGGGACTGAGCTTCCATACATCTGTTAAGTATGCCATGGTCATCCACATCGCGTACGCAGCAAGTATATCCGCCCACATCAGAACTACAAATTGAAGAACACAAGGAGACGAGAAAAATGTTATGATGAATTATTGTTAGAGTTAGAAATGTGGGTTAACCACAAAACAAATAAGTAGTGTGTGTAACTAGATCCAATTACGTACCAGTGATCTTCACCAAAGATAACATTGCTAAGTACTGTATAGCTCTCAGAACTTGCACGATCACTACTACGATTTTTTTTTGTTCTTTTAACAAAAGAAAAGACCTCTTCGATGTAGCACAGAAACTATGTCGATTCTCAATAATTTAGAAGAAGTTTAAACGAGAAAACTTCAGAAAAGTCACACTCAAAGTAATGATATTATTCTCTGCATATGTAGGACATATATAGAGATTTGGGAGAAGAAAATATACAAAGTGATAACTTCGAAGAATGAGTCATATGTTCCTCCCCCGCTTATGTATGATACCAAGATATTGATAGTAAACTCCACAAGTTGACATTCTTCTCTCCCACCTACCTTAGAATACAATCTTCAACTTGTAGGTCTCTCCCTAACTGATAGAACTAAAAAAATGGAGGTCAACTTGAGCATAAGTTAACATTTTCGATTGACAATTTAAGCTGCAGTAGGAAAAAGAAGAAGAAGAAGAGAAGAAAACATAAATCCAGTAAAACCGAAAGGCAAACTATGTTGGATTGTGTAGTTATCACAGAGTCCATAGTCATTTGTTAGGTGCAGGTGAGGGAAGATGCCATAGGCATTTGAGAGTATTAGCTTTGGGGCCTTTGATTGTTTTTGGCCATCTATAAAATAAGAGTAAATTGTAGCACTGGTCCTTCAATTTTAATGAAATTAGAGTAATGATCCCTCAACTAAAAATCCATTACCATTGGTCTTTCAACTCATCAAAATGTGTAGCTATGATCATTTTCATCAACTTCGTCAAAATTTTGTCCAAATGAGTTATGTTAGAATGATCATTGCTACAATTAGGGTCCCTTAACTCATCAAAACGTGTAGCTATGATCATTTTCGTCAACTTCGTTAGAATTTTGTCAAAACAAGTTATGTTGGAATGACCATTGATCGAATTTGGCTAAAGTTGAGAGACCATTTCTCGAGTTGGATTAAAGTTAATGAACCAATGGTAATGAATTTTTAGTTGAGGGACCATAGCTGCACGTTTTGATGAGTTGAGGGACCAATAGTAACGAATTTTTAGTTGAGGTACTATTGCTGCAGTTGAATTAAAGTTAAAAGACCATTGCTACAATTTGCTCATAAAATAAATATCTCAAGACAAATAATTAAACAATTAAGTTAAGGAATATTGAAACGATCAAAGTGGAAAAATTCCCCAGAAGGCATCCTATGACGCTATCACATTTGTATTAAAATAGACCTGCACATACATGTAAGGGTGGTTCATACTAATAAAAATGTCAGTACCAAAAATAAAAAATGGTTCATGATTTTGTTTTTTGGTCGAAGAATGGTGTGCGTGCACGATTGAGAATGAGAAGATCGGGGTTGTCCTTTATCTATTCAGTTTTTGTCCCTTGATTTTATCTTATTTACACACTACTGCCACCAAATTTGTGGCTGGGTTGGGTTTTGGGCTCCCCCTGTTTCTTTCATGGGCTTCGTTGGTTTTCGGTAAAAGCCCGGCCCTTAGTCGTTTAATTACAGTTCTGCCCATCAAGGGTTAAATTCGATGATGGGGATGGTGTATTGGGAAGGGTAATTTTGTCCTCTCGATTTTGAGCGAATTAGGGGGTAGATTTGCTTTTGTTGTCATTCGATGAGGGTTTCGGGGATGGAGGCTCTAAGATAGAGAGAGAGATACAGAGAGGGAGGGAGGGAGGGAGGGAGGGAGGGAGACAGACAAATCGCGATGGAGAAAGAGCGAGGGGGAAGGGTAGGGATCTCAGCGCCTTTGCTGCAGATGGATTTCACGAGTGGGAGAGGGGGGACAGTCAGAGAAAACCATAGGGGCCGTCAGGACTTGAGGAAGAGGGGTAGGGGGTCGTGAACAGAGGCAAGGGAGGGTGATGTGTACCCGGATCTTGCATTGCATTTGCATGTCCAGATTTCCCAAGATAAGTTCATTTTTTAATTCGATTCTTTACTGTTGTTAGCTTAGATTGTCATCATTTTTGCCTCTTTAATATGGATGTAGTGATTAAAAGGCTATGAATTATTTTCGAATTATTTTATTTGTTTGTTTCTCTATTTATTAGGTCAGGTTTTGGGGGATGGTTGTTTCTCTATTTATTTGTTTCATTTTCTCTCATTTTGGGGATTCTTCTCTCTGTTGTGTGTATTTGTTCTTTGTTTTAAGGTCAGTTGCCTTGTTTTTTTGGGTTTTTTTTTAAATTTATTTCTGTGGGTTTTCAATTCATTAATTTGTGACTCTATATTTAGAATTTTTTTCTTTCTTTTGTATATGATTAAATCGGTATTGGGCTTTGGTTGTTGTAAATATGATTTTTTCTGCTTATGCTTCTTGCTCATTTTTCTGGGATTTTAGGCTTTCAGTTGTCAGGGTAACAGAGAACCCTAAAATCCTAGAAATCGGTATTGGCATTTGTATTAATGAATTTCCACTTTCTCTCCCAAAACAATTTGTTAATTGAAAATTGTTTTCTTTCTGCAAAAGTTGGTGCTGAAATTGGATTTACATAACGACAAAGAAAAACAACAGGCCTTGAAAGCAGTCTCCAGCCTTGTAGGTATCAATTATTTTTTTTAAGCATGTTGGTTTAATTTGGCTCCTTGAAAAACTTGGAAAATAATAAAAATGTAAAAAAAAAAAAAAAAAACTATGAATTATTTCATTCATCAGCACCTATTGAGTTCTTTGTATTGGTTGAGAAGTTCTCTTTGAAGAGAATGGATTGAAGCTTGGTTTTTAGCCATGGTTTCAGCCACATTCATCAGAATAGGACTAAATGGGAATGAAAATTTGTCCAGTTTTATGTTTTTATATCAATGTAAGCACTCTCCAAACTATAGGTATATATTTGGAACTAAAACGAGCCGACCTTTGCAAACCAGTGGCTAAGGTTTTATGTAGAACTATTCCAAACATTCTCATGTTAGAATCCTTTTGGAACTCAAATAAGCAATACATATTATAGCAGGTGGCCTGCACTTTGCAGCCACAACTAAGATCAAGGGGTTGATTTTTTCAGTCTCCTTTCCTTGTCAATTGGAATAAAAATGCAACCCGCCACATAAGTAGTTAATTAGTTATATACTACTAAAGTAGTTCAGTTATTTTTACAAAATGCCCCTTAGCAGCGGGAAATTAACGAACTAGATTTCTTGACGTGTTTTTAATTCCACGTGTTTTTGTTTGACAACTTTTTGGGTGCTACAGATTTTGTTCTGGTTTTTCATTCTTTCCGTGAATTTCAATTGTAGTAGGATTGAATCGTTTAAATTGTGGGATTGTTTGGTTTGATGTATTTCAATTGTGTTTTCATTTATATAGTACTAATGGATTTACTATGTTTGGGAATTTCAGGAATTTGAGTTGTTGGAGAGGGAAAGTTGGTTCCTAGGCATATTGAGGTATATAATTATACGCCCTATTTTTATTCAAAGCCTATTTTAAATGTATGAAAACGAGAGTTAGAATAATGCCCTATTTTGGATTTTGAAAAAGAGTATTACAAATGTATAAAGATGTGCATTTTATATTCCTTGTTTTGGATGAACGTGTGTTATTTGAAAAAAAGAGTTAGAAAATGTATGATCAGTGTGTGTGTTATTTGGTCAAAGGGACATCCTTATTTCGATTTTCTCACAATCCCATTTCATATGCCCTGTTTTTATTCAAGTGGATATCCTCAATTTTTGGATTTTCTTCTCTGTGAAACAGAGAGTTAAACCTCATTTTTTGGTGGATTCTCTAATTTTTGGGATGTTTGATGTGTATTTTATAGTCCTTGTTTGGCACACCGTATAAGGCACCGGATAGTACTAATAATATGGAGTACTGTGTTTGGCGTCCGTTTGTATTAAATAATCACCGGATTAAATAATCCAGGCCCACCAACTTTATCAGGTATACACCCGCTTGCTTATACCATCCAAAACCACGGTACAATTTAGTTGGGTTCTCTTCTTCCGCTCCAGACGCTTTCTCCTTCCTCTCCAGATGCACGGTCATCTCCAGACGCTCTCTCTGCCTTGCTTTCTAGACGCTCTATCTGCCTTGATTTCTTCAGACCACGGTACAATTTAGTTGGGTTCTCTTCTTCCGCTCCAGACGCTTTCTTCTTCCTCTCCAAATGCACGGTCATCTCCAGACGCTCTCTCTGCCTTGATTTCTCTAGACTAGGCTCCCGGCATACCATGGGACTAGCTAAGAACTTGCTTTGTCCTCCTCAGTTCGCTCCTTGCTCCATCTCTCGCTTCTTTTCCCTTCTCGCCCTGAACCCAGAATCACAAACTAACAAGACCTCAAATTTGAATCTCAATCAGAGAATCCATGAGATGTGTCGTCTGATTGATCTCCGACCCAGATTAGACAAGGTCATAGATCCCGCCTCCGTTCTCCTGGACCTCGATTTTCGATGGCACGGGCTTTGGGCTCCATCCTCCTCAACCTCATTGACTTGCTTCATCTCCTTGACCTTTATTTCTCAATACCATTTTATGGGTTCTTCTAATCCCTCCTGATTAAGTACTTGAAGCCCTTAAGATCAATTCCTTGTTATTGTACATGTAATGACTCTCAGCAAATTAGCAGCATCTGCGGATGCTCAGAATCCCTCTTCTATGTGGGAGCATATTAGCCATGAAGCCATGCCCATCTTAATAGAAGCTTAGTAGAATTCCTCTTCTCTTTTTTTATTTGGTTCAGTACCAAACACTTATAAATAATACGATCCTTAGTCTGATAATGCATCAAACACTTGATTAATTTAATCAGTACTATCCAGTGACTATTTATCCTATCCGACAAAAATAATCAGTACAGTCCGAGCTGCTAAATGAGACCTTAGTGTTTTGTGGTTTTTAGGAATTGGATTTGGTCTAAACTAAGCACATATGTTTTCCTTTTTTTATTGTTACTCAAAGATAATGATGAAAAGAAGTATAAGATAATTTCAGGATTCGTGTTGGGTTGTTTTTTGTTTTTGCAGTTTGTGGGTTTTAATGATTATGGAAAATTTTGAAATTCTTTGATGTTTTAATGTTTAGAGAAAATTTTGAGGTTTGCTACTGTTTCAGGATTAGTGTTAATAGATTTATTATGTTTGTGAATTTCAGAAATTTGGATAGTCGGAGGGAATATTTGGGACTTTGGCTTTTTGAGGTATATTCATTTATAGCGATTTTGTAATTGTGTTGTTAAATTTTTTATGTATGCTAACTTGGACAATTATTGAATTTTTGTTCTGGTTTGCTGCTCAGTGCTGGAGATTTTGCAAAAGAAATGAGCCATGTAAGACTTCATCATGGACTGCTGCTGGATCAAAGATATATATTTTTTTGTCATTCCACTACTGTAGATATATACTTTTTGGGCATTCCACTACTAAAGTTACCTAATGCATAGACCATAAGAACATGTCTTAATATTTTTTGCAACTGTTGGAAAGACAGCAAGCCTTGCAGGACATGCATTTTGTCATGTTGCACGCACAAACAAAATATGTGTGAACTGCATGGTACATTGGTCTTTGATGCAAAGACACTATATTTTGTCATTGCAACTTTTGTCAACGTAAACTGTCCTGCAAGTAATTTTGATTGTATATTGGCTCTCGATGTCGACTTAATAGAGTGACAATGTAAACTGAGCTGCTTATTTTATTGTATCAATTCACATATCTCTTGCTTTTTCTTTTATTTGGAGATAATTGTGTAAATTTGTGATTTTTTTTTTAGGAAACTTTAACGAAAAGCTCTTGGTATTGTTCACTTTAACGAAAAACCACATTTCTACAATAAAAAGTCAATCCTGGTACTATTCACTTACAATACATTTTTGTTATTTTCGTTAAAACTCAAAGTTTTCAAGTCATTTTCATTAATTTTTATTTTTTTTATTGTATTAATTCGCCTATCTCTTGCCTTTTCTTTTATTTGGAGATAATTGTATAAATTTGTGGTTTTTTGTGTGTTACTCAGGTAAAACGTGCGTTGTCTAAATTGCTACATTTAAGAATGCGATTGTAGTGCTAAACATTTTCAGTTAGTTTTTCTATGGATATTATTCATGTCTGTTGTTTGTTGACTATAGTTTGAAAACCCATAACAAAATGCAGACGTTCCTGCTATTTAAATCCTAAAATGGTTATTTAGTCAAATTGATTCTTGAGATTGGTATATAATTTTTCACTTTGGACTTTTACAATAAAAATTGGTAGAAGTGGCTTGTCGAATGTAAATCATTTTAGCCCTTAAGGACCACTTCTATCGATTTTCATTATTAGAGATCAAAGTGAGAAGTTGTGTTAAGCTCAAAGACCACTTTTACTGAAAAACCTTATAAAATTATTAAGAAGTTTCTATGGTGCAGCTTTCACTGGCTAGCACAAACAAGCAACCATAGCTGATGAACTCATCATATATTTATGAATACATCGTAACATTGATCCAAGAAATTCGCAGTTCATACGAAGTTCTATATATTACTACTTACAACAACGTAGTGTTTCCCTTTTTACTATCTTCCACATCCTCGGACCGATGTTTACAATTATACAAAAAGCTAACAAAACCAAACAATACTAGATTGGCTGCAGACAATGCAGCTAAGGTCCAGTAGTAATTATCCAAACGGCTTCTGTTTACGGTTGATTGGAACCAAGTGGGTTCCATTTCATCTACTATATAAACTACCAGCACACCCCCTACAATTCCGACTCCATTAACTGCCCGAGCAAAGATTTCGATGTATTTCTGCTTGGACTCTTTTGATACCACATCACCTTCACTGGCTCCAAATAGTAGCTCACTACTGAAAAAATCAGCGATGCTCTTATTCGAAAGCGCTTCGGTCAATCTAAGGAGAATAAACTGAGGAACCAACCAAAACATGGTCATGGGAATTATTGACGTGGGATCGTCTCTAAAACCCTCGCTCTCAACCACGCTTAATCTTCGGGTCTCCGCATTTGCAGCTGTGATACAACACAGAGTTGCAAATACCATTGAAATTGCAATCCCATTTTTGGGAACTTTAGCACAGGATTTCATTCTCCCCCCCCAATTTTTCTTTACAAATCCTTGGAACCCCAGGAGTATGAGAATTGGAAACCATAAGCTCCCAACATAGTGGTTCATGTCGACTGCTTGTTCTATGAGAAAGTTTTTCCGTTTGAAATATGACGCCTAATACGATGAAGTTGATGCACATGGGAATGGCTAATAGAACACTTTCGATATCTATTTTCGTAAACATAGGGGTGAGGTCCGTGGGGAGATCAAGACCCCCTTGTTCTCTTTTGTATGAACTACTTGAATCAGTCAACAAAATAATTGTTGATACAACGCTAACAACAGCGGGGATTGCAAACTTAATCCACCAAGAGCTCACATAACCAACTGCTATAATTGCAGTTCCGGGGAGAAAGACCACTAGTAGCGCCGATAAGGGATTCTCAAACAACGTCCATAATGTCCAGTGGGCGGCATTGCCGGTGCAGGCATAGTCTGATTGTGATGCCGCTGGCAGTAATAACGGCTCAGATGCTGACAATGTTGGCAGCCGCTGCGACTGCAACTTGTAACCAATTAAGGTCAGTGTGGAGGCATAGTAAGCAGACACTCCCACAGCTATTAGAGGTAGTGATGTGCAAAATAGCATCCTTTGTACTAGGGCAATGAACTCAGCCTCATATGCAGTGCAACTGCCTGTTGCCCAACCAAGGACTGGTGGTGCGGACATAGTCAAAAGACTTAAACCCTGCATCTTTTCCATAATGATTGTCATCTAAATAATCTACATGCTACCAACAAACTTATACGTAGAGTGAATTTATATTTTGTAGGAGTCGTGGTGACTATATTAATATGATGGTTCTTGCTTCTCGACTAATCAACTGACGTGACAACGCGTGAGAGACATGCACTTTCTGTTTTCTTTGGTCTCCATTATTTGGCATGCTTTACTACTTTAAGTCCATTTCGAATGTACAAAATTCCGTAGAAAAATTAGAGATAAATCGAGTTCATGGTTTATCCTTATTTGCGAACCAATTTATATTACAAGAGGTACAAGGACGACCTAAAGTAAATTAAAAGTCTCAGAAACGCTGTCTATTACATCTATAATAGTATTTCATAAACGCTATTAAGACAAGAGTTTATGATGGCGTTTCATAAACGCCACAAAAAAAACTTGCGCTACTACAGTGTTAACTGACCTAACCTTTTTTTATAACACTAATATCGTATCATTTCATAGCTTTTCCAAACTACAATCTATGTGGAGTTGTGGTGTAGTGATGAACCAGAAAGTTTACTAATATTGTTGATGCACAAAATCAGCGAGGACTTTGGCACAACAGAAAGTATCAAGTTTGTGACCGTCACTAGATTGTTCCGGTCACTGGTGTAGGTAAGTATGTAAATGGACAGAGACAGGGAAGCAAACAACACAAGATGTACGTGGTTCACCCAGATTGGCT